>APFE031378983.1:0-15464 GCA_000404065.3 Pinus taeda
GTCAACTATTGCCTCTTGAATTCCAGGAATCCTAGAGCTAGGAGTATGAGTTGGAGATGATGGAGGTGTCTCTTGCCTATTTCTTGAAGTGGATGGAGTTGTGAAAATCAAACTCTTGGCTCTAGCTAAAAACCTTCCCCTAGAATCTCTTGCTCTATGCATGTCATTTTTTATTTTTCTTCAAGTCAGGGTAATAATTCTTTTTCTGATCTTCTAGATCACTCTAGGTGCAAGAAGAGAGCATACTAAAGAAACTATTAAACCAATAACTTTCTCTTTTCTGATCCTCCAGATCACACTAAGTGCAGGAGGAGAGCATACTTTGAGAGGTTATTAATTTTCCTTTCTTGAATTTTTTTTTTATAATTTTTTTTAGAAATTGGCTACCTAATTTCACTTCCCCGGCAACGGCGCCAAAAATTTTTGGTCAATTTAGTGATACCTAAATTGCAACTTTTAAATGTCAACCCGGGGTTCGTAAGCTGATGAAGTGAGGTGTACTTTATGTACTTAGGCAACTATTTCTTGAGCATTTGTCATTTTTACTTTTGAGGGTTGTTTTCAAGTATATCTCTCCTAATGTGGTGTGACGAAATAAAGTGAGTGAAGTGTGTGAGATTGTGATGTGCTTTTTACAACTTAAAAGTACTCTACAAGAAAGCTTGAAATGAAATCAATGCTTAAAGGAAAGTAAAGGCATCAAATAAAAGACTAATGACATTGGCCCAGTGCCTCTGTTGCTGCAAGGGAATACAAATGAAATCTATGTCAAATAATAACTAAGCAATGTGAGACTAAAGTAAATCTATCTAAAAGAAAGACTAGTCACAAATACTTTAACTTCCTCTTAACCTCTTGCCTTTTAACTAAATATGTCATGTGATAAACAATTCAAAACAATTCAAGCAATTGTGAGTTCTTGAATCACTAAATCAAGCTGCGCTAAGTGATATTTTGGTCCTTAATAAAGATATTAAGTTATGAAGAAGAGACCATCAATAGATAAGCAACTTGATGTCTACAAATAGAAAGCAAATATGCAAATTAACTAAGTGATAATGAGGAAATAAAGGCTGCAAAACAAAGAAGGTCAGCAACATAGACAAGATGATCACACATGTCACTAGTTATGAAAAAGAAAAGCATAAAACTGTCCCGGGCACGCCTAAGAAACCTACATAACACACTGATGAGTCATGAAAAAGTACAGAAATGTAAACAAGCAGAAATTGAAATGTATGTACAGCTATTAAAACACAACAATTAAAAGCATTATATACATGAAATAAGCAAACGAAATGCGGAAAACTAAAAATATTGTACAGGCCTTTAGTAAATAGGGGCCCTCTGCCTACTCCAGCCGTTTCAAAGATCAATCACACGCGTAAATGGAATAACAGTCTTCTCATATATTATGCGTGAAATGGAGAATACAATGGGAGTTCAAAAGTACAAAAACAACAGCTAACAACTAACTTGTCCAACGTTCAAAGACGCTTTATTTATAATTGCAGAAGGCGAACTAACTTAACGAAATCTAAGTAATTCGAACAACTGAATAAAAACACGTAGTCTTGCTACGTCCTCGGATCTAGGCAACGGTCATTGTGGGCATTCAATCCGCTATTGGATTATGTTTCCCACTACCTTCATAACTGAGGACGATGCCACCTATTCTTCACGTGCTCTAAAACAGAACACGCAGAGCCGTGCCACCGCCAATGACCTCTGTTTGACCAAAGTTGCCTCCTCGTTGACCATGGGCTTTGATGACTGGTTTGGATGATTTGGAGGGACATACACCATGTCCTTGGTTCCACGAACTTGCCCATGTGGCTCTTCTTTCCGCAGGACACCTGGAACATAGCATTTAATAAAACAGCTGCGGAATCTAGGGTTGGCTGCGGAAACCGGGATCAGTTGTGGAAAACCCTGTGTGAGCTGTGGAAACGCAGCACCTTGAACCAAAATTCTAAACCAAACACAGTCATTAGCATAATTAGAAAACCATGTAAAAAGTCCTAAAATACAACGATTTGAGCAAATTGATGGAGGGAATGAGTGGAAAAATAGGGAAATGAATAGGAAAAAGAGGCTGGGAGGATGTGTAAAGAAGTGTAGGTTTGAGGCTCAACAAACAGTTAAATATGAAGGATGAGAAAAAGATAGTTTTAGTTGATTCCTTTCCAAATCCATGGCTGATAGCAACCTAGTGTCATACTCTGATACTAACTGAGATTCAAGCTGAGAGATAACATTTTCTTTAATCTTCTTATTCTTTTCTTCAATCTTGTCATATAACTCCTTTAAGACTAAGACAAAACTCTGTGAAGTCTCTATTATAAAATAGAGAGAAAGCATAAAGATCCATTAAACATAACACCAAACAAAGTATGTCTTATTGATTTCATGGAAATTACATATATAGGAATACATGATCTTTCTAGATCTGATAATGGTGGACCTAGATTACTAAAAATCGCTAGTAAACCTATTAAGCTAGGAACTCACACAATACACCTCAGAACAACTTGGAAGTCATGGAAGAATTACTTCCAACCCCCTCCCTTATTGCTTACATGTAGAAAATATAAAAAACCCATATTGTAACAATAAATAAATCTTTTTCACATTTGTCTGATATGGTCATCATTGTCGAGCAGTAAAAAGGGTCTTTTTCACCTCTATTTACCCTACATTAATTGTCAATCCAAGAACAATTTGTTATTTCAAAGAGTGTACTCAGTTTGAGGTGATCATTTTTCAGAGTAATGCTAGTAGTATAGTGCTCTCAATATAAGAGTAAACGGATGCTTAGAATGAAATCTACTTGCAAAAAGAAACCTAGGACTCAAATCATGCGTTCAAAAAACTACAACAATTTATCAGTCAAGGGTACAATAATGGTAACTCTTCCCTCTGTAAACTGATGCAATTAAGAAGGCACTCAAAGGAAGGATCATCAAACTAGGAACTAGATAGCGTATGTCGATGTTCACTACAGTCTCAAACCTTCTGCACACCAAAGCAATAATAATCTTCAAATGACAAGAAATGGAACAACAACTATCTTTATAAACGGGATTGAACAACAAAAACTTAACCTACGGAAATGGATGCAACAATAATTATAATCTACAGGAATTAAGTAACAACCTTTGAATTGAATAGCAAATAGAAATGGAACAATGAACTATGAGAAATAAAGTATAGAACAACAACTTAAATATGAATGTACAACAACCCAAACACGCAACACACTTAATCAGTAAAGGGAACAGTAATTTGAGCTTCGATACAATAAGCATGAATCACAACTATAAAGTAACAACAACTGCAATCACAACAGAACGACAATCCTGAATGAACAACAGTCACAATTTATGAATAAATCATACAGTAGTACCGATTTAGGAACATACAGCACAGCTAATCTGTAATCGAATGGAAATCTTTAAGGAACAACAATGTTATATCAACTGTCAAAAGGAACAACAATGCAATACAAAGTTAGAATGAATAATATAGCATTCCTGTAGCAGATAACAACATTACTTAGTCAAGTGTATATAACAGAGCTGATATGTAAAACAATAAAGCACGTTAGGTTACTGAACAGAGTAAATGGAAGAAATCACACCACACATAAACCAGAAATATGGTACAGGAGCAAGTGATCCACCAGGGTCAGGGCCTTAGCCTCTAGGGACTCACTACTTAAGGCTACTCTAGAATCAACGGTAGAATAACAACCAAGTTTTTATATTAAAACATTAAACATAGTTACAATGAATCGCTCTTCAAAGAGAATCGATGATCAAAGTTCAAGTACCAAGAAGAATTTCATAAAAATAACAATAGTTCTCCCTCTTCTCAGCTAACAGTGCTACCCCTTCTTATAACAGTCGAGCGATGATATCAACAATGCAGAGGATTGTTAAGATAGCGATCCCTCAGGATCAAAGGATCCTGAGGGATTCACCAAGCTGTTACTTTGCAATTATCCTCTTTTTCTTTTGTGCCGATTGGAGATCTCCTTTTCCTTTTTATGGCTGTTATGCTCCAATTTGGATCACCTTGTTTGAACGTGGTTCCCTGCCAAAGGGACAACAGTTAACTTGGTCTCGTTCTTTCCTTTGGGATGAAAGTCTTCTATTTTCTCCACTTTCTGCATTGAAGAAGGGTAATTATTAGTTATTTCACATTACATATAAATCTTCTAGATTTTATCATATTCTTTTGTCATATGCCTAGCTCATGATGTGAAAAGGTTGTGATTTTTGAACAAAAGATAACAAAGTAAATGAAAATAACATACCTTCTCCAATGCTCAACACACCCCCCTGCTTACCCTTTTTCATGCCCTCATGAAAACATTGTAGTTGACATGCAAGGCAGTGAGAAAGTAGGCTAGAGACGAGATCTCATGAGGAGGTCTACAGCCATGATGCCTAGCTAGGTGCTCAAAAAAATGTCCTATCTGGCCCTCAGGAATTTCGTATAAGGCTTGGTATCCTGGTGCAGGATGCCAATGACTGGACTTCGGAACCTACAACCTAACCAAGATGGCCCTTCCCTCAAAATAAGATCACCATAGAGGCCCAAGCAATCAGCAGCTAACTTAAAGTTCTCATAGTTAAACGGTTCCCTGTGTTGGATATTTGGATTAGAAGTCTGATATTGAAATTTAGCAGCTACAATGGCAAGGTCTTAGATGGTAAAAAAGTATTCTATCCCTTGCCGATTGATTGTTGTATGAATGAGTCCTAATGCTTCAATCATGCCTGGAGTCCTCATGACTTTCCTATGTTTATTCCATAACTGCAATGGATCTCTAGGCTCAGCTCTTACCCATAAGTCTAATCCATTTTCTTGTCTTCGGAAGGCATTATAGGCTTTAAGCCATTTTATTTGATTAACTCCAAATGAAATAAATGCCTGCAGTTAGATATCCCCAATGAAAGAGCCAGGATTATGCTCTATTTCTTGATCTAACACATGGTTGTGAAAATAGAACTCACATAATAATCTTTGAACCTTTACCCCATAGTGCTTACAACAATTTATGAAATCATCAATAGTTTTTATTTCTATAGGGGCTCTTGCTTTAACAGCCTTAATTTTCAATTGAAAATATCTTTCCATTAAAAACAAAGCATAATTCTTAACATGCACTCTACATGCTAGGACGTCAGTGTACAAAGAGCATAAGGTATCCATTTGTTTGATAACTACATCTAGCCTATGAGTTACCTTTGTGACTCTTTATTCTTCCTTTCGCCATCCTTCAAAAGCTTGACTTTCGGATAAATTGGCATCCCTTAGCCGTTGTTGTAATTATTCATACTTTTCTCGAGAGACAGTTTATTCTGTAAGTTTTTCAACTGCTTGTTGGGCTTGCATCAAACCCTCTCGTAGGGTTACTGTCCTCAGGTCACTATCCCACATAGTAGTTGTAGGTAGGAGGTTCACTTGAATCTTCTTATTGCGTCGTTCCGTAGTTATGGTTTGAATTTCCTTAGAGGATTGGGCCTCTGTCTGAATTTCTTTGTCACAGGCCGTTTTGTCATCTGCTTGAATTTCGACATGGGTAATAGCCGAATGTTGTTCCTTTTGATTTTGAACAGCAGGTTGTACCTGAGTCCTCTTAACCATTTTCCTAAGGGGTTTTGCTAGAGTGGTTGCATGCCTTATCACAGAGGTCCTTTTTTCTCTCTTCCTCGTCTTATGAATCCTGATTTGTTGCCGAAGTCACGCAATTACATCAAGCAATCTTTGTTGTTCCTTTCGTAATCTTTTGATTTCTTCTATTTTATTAGAAGGAACATCCGTTCATGCACTCGTGCCTGGACTTTCTCCTCGACCAATTTCTTGATTTTTCTCTTGGGGTGCTTCCTCATTATTCAGTTGATCGGGTTGTTTGGGGTTAGAAACCCTAGCTTGTTCTACAATCCCTTGGGTAACTTCTTCTTCCCCCTTTTCTTCTTCATAAAATTCTTTCGGTGTATTCTGACTTGGAACAAATTGTTCCTCTTCTTCATCCTCATCATTTTTCTCTCCAGACGCACTTTCATCATGGTCAGAGTGATTCTCTTCTTCTTCTTCCTCATCACATAACTCTTCGGGTGCACTCTTATCATGAACAGAGTGCTCCTATGGTTCTTCTTCAGTGTGGAGGTTCAATGGGATAAGAGGTTGAGTATACTCTCCCATGATGGCCAGAATCTGGGCCAATTCATCCTCTCACAGTAGATTTTGCAACTGGCTTTCCTCACGTTGCTCTGTTTCTTCTTCAGCCCGACTAGATCATTTGGTCTCTCCCTCTGTTTCTCCTTCATCATTCAATTCTCTTTTATTCTCTCCTCCTTCCAATTGCGGGGGTTGCTCATCTCCTAAATCATCTATCTCCACCGGTTGACTTGTGTTCCATTGGGAATTTTCCAACCTCCCTCTGATCCATGCCAATCTGGCAGATTTCCTCTGTTTCAATGGTTTATTCAATGTACTTGCAGTATGCTTTCGTTTGGGGGCCAGTTCCCGTCTATTGTAAAAATTAGTTCTTCCCAGCTGCTCTGTTGTTGAGAAATATTGTAACTAACTATCAAGCGTATCAACCCGTGATGACTTACTACTGATTCTACGTGGCGAGATTTCTTCATGCTTCGAGCAACATCATGTAATAAAGAATTTAAAAACGCAGGAAAATTCACAGTGCATTTTTGTTTTAATACAACTAAAGGCTTAAGGTGGCGTGGTCTTACCACGTCTTTTCTGCCTTCACAGGTAATGTAATTTTGAATGATATTTGCCAATTCTGACCATGGTTCTCCCAAGGCTACTGGTAGAACTCCCTTCCCACTTTGAGTCAGGTTTTGACCTTCATCTTGGAAGATTTTGATGGCGTCTCGCAGTCTTACCTTCATCAGAGTCCACACAGATCCAGTGGTTGGCAGTCCCGAAACTTCTGCGATTATGTCGTTGGTGACTGCTATCTGTCTCCCTCTTACCGTGGAGTGATATTCTTGTAGGTTTTGCAAAAATTCAATTGCCACGGTCTTGTTGGATTGTTGCAGATGATTGACATAAACTATCCATCCTGCCCTTGTTAAGATTTCTCATGCGGCATTAGAGACTGTCAACACTTGTGTTTCTCTACGAATTGATCTTCCTCCCATACTTAGCGCACTGTAACAACACAGAGACGGCAATGGAATAGTAGGTTGTTCAAGCTATTAGCAACCACAGAGAAAATGATGGAACAGCAAGCTTGTTTAAATTTCAAATTACTGCTAACTGTTGTAGAGCATAATGCAGAAATAACTTTGAAACAACAAGCCATGCAAATTGGAAAACAATATACCGTTAAGCCTTGCTATTCCCAAGTAAAAGTTCTCGAAATGATAATTTGACACGTATGCCAGTGAATTATGAGGTCACCTGCTCCCCCCTGCAATGTGATAGGTCATCCTCGGTCGTCAAATGAGGGAGCGGCGTGCTAGACTGACATGATACAGAGTCAGAAAGGAGCAGCGTATACTGAGATGCCATGTTTACAAGAACAAGTGGATTGCCAAAATCGAGGTATATCATGGAACTGCTTAATAAATAAGAGAATGCCATGATATGATGCGAGATTTGGAGGATAGGACAGCTGACGTGCACAAAAAGTTCAGTGCAGTCACGATCAACTTTTTCCATCATGATTTATTGTAATAGATTTCATGTATTAAAGGTTCGAAGGAATTATGTTCATAATATTATTTGATCCATTACAAAGGTAGAAGAAGGGATTCATAACTACTATTGGTGTATAAATAATGTGACCTCAATACCATCAGTAGAGCTCTGTTTCCCACAGGTGTCCATAACCTTGACAGAGTTGTTTATTTCACCCATGGAACTATGATCCTTTGTGTATGCTTAGGAAAGTGCTGTGGAATGTCAGAATGGAGGCCATTATGCTGGCTTGGTAACCAGATAAATCATAATGCCATTCACTAGGAAGGAGTGAAAGGTTGGCAGGTCGGCTCGTGATGAGACCTCTTCTTCCAAGGACTTTTTATTTTTATGATGTGCCTCTTGGATCATATCCCTGGTGTGGTGGCCATAATAGGAATGCCACTTCACTTTCTTCCTTATGATCATGGTAGGCCAGCTCCCAATGAGATCCCCTATCCTTCATTGACAAACCATGTTAGAAAATTATATAAACATTTTTATTTATTTTTTATTTTATTTTATTTTTTTCTGTTTATTATTTTTTTCTCTTTTTATAAAGTACTTTTCCTTATTTATACACAAAAAGTGGTTCAACACTCCTTAAGAGTAGGGATGGTGGAAGAAGTCTTAACATCTCAATAGAAAAATATGCCCTTCATTCTTATTCCTTAATAATTATCAAAGAGTATTATGGGATTTTACAAGGAACCATCATGATAAAGATAACCAATCATATCAGTATTAGTAGAATAGTGACAGCAAGATGATCAATAGTTGTGTCCTTTCCTCTTTTCTCTTATCAATTCAAAGCATATTCTTGTAAAGATAGTGATTTTTTATGTAATTTGCTAATTTTAGTATCTTCTAGTTCTCATATTCATTACATACATGTATAGCTGTGTTTCAAAAGTGATCCGAATGAAAAAGATAAAACAAGTGCTATGTACAAAATCACAAGCAAAAAGAAAGAAAAACTCAAAACTGCTATGCACTAAGAAGAATTTCAGCAAAGAAAACAAGTGCAAGAAAAATAATGGAAAAATGCTATGTTTTTCGAAAAACGAACAGCAAAAAACGCAAGCGTTGTTCCTTCGGAAAAAGGAACAACAAAAAGCAAAAACGCGCTGCTCCTTCGAAAAAAGGAACAGTAGAAGCAAAAATGTTGTTCCTTTAGGAAAAGGAATAGCATAAAATGGAAACGTGCTATTCCTTCGCAAAAGGAACATCATAAACAAAAATTTTGTTCCTTCGGTAAAAGGAACAACAAAAAATGGAAATGTTGTTCCTTCGGAAAAAGGAACAGCAGAAACAAAAATGTGTCGTTCCTTCGGAAAAGGAATAGCAGAAAACAAAAATGTTGTTCCTTCGGGAAAAGGAATGGCAGAAAACGAAAATGCGTTGTTCCTTCAGAAAAAGGAACAGCAGAATCAAAAATGTTGTTCCTTCGGGAAAAGGAACAACAGAAAATGAAAATGCATTGTTCCTTTGGAAAAAGGAATAGCAAAAACAAAAATGTTGTTCCTTCGGGACAAGGAACAGCAGAAAACGAAAATGTGTTGTTCCTTCAGAAAAAGAAACAGAAGAAACAAAAATGTTGTTCCTTCGGACAAAAGGAATAGTAGAAATCGAGAAATGTTGTTCCTTTCGGAAAAGGAACAACAAAAATAATGCAAGTGTTGTTCCTTCCGAAGAGGAATAGAAAAACGGAAGAAATGTTGTTCCTTTTGAAAGGAATAGCAAAGTGAAAAAGTGTTCCTTGAAAAAGGAACAATAGAGTGGTGAAAATGTTGTTCCTTTCGAAAGGAACAGCAAAGTGTAGAAGTGTCATTCCTTGAAAAAGGAACAGCATAATGGTGAAAATGTTGTTCCTTTCAAAAGGAACAACAAAGTGCAAAAGTGTTGTTCCTTGAAAAAGGAACAGTAGAATGGTGAAAATGTTGTTCCTTTCGAAAGGAACAGCAAAGTGCAAATGTTATACAACTGCAAAAATATTTTCAAACAAAAGAATTATGTACAATGTGTAAGAGTAGTTGAATTACTTAATGAACAAAAGGTGGGGAAGATTTGTCTTCCTCAACCAGAATCTGCATGTCAGAGTCTTCGTGGAGTTGCTTGTAGAAGGATTCCCAATTAAGTGATTTGTGGTATAATCGAACTCGGTGGCCGTTTCATTAAAGGTATGTCCAGATCCATCAATGGTGGTTAGATTAATGGTGCCATTATCATGTACCTTCTGGATTTCGTATGGTCCTAGCCAACGAGTCTGAAGTTTCCCTGGAAAATCCTGGAACCTGGAATCATATAGGAGTGCCCAATCTCCTTCGCGAAAGACTTTCTTTTTAATGAGGGCATCGTGCCATTTGGCTCACTGTTGTTGGATTAATGTAGTATGTTGAAGGCCAAAGAGCCTAATTTCATCTAGCTCATTGATATATTGTAATCTATTAATCTGGGCCTTGTCTAAATCTAGACCGACCTCTTATGCTGTTCGTAATGTTTGTATTTCAAATTCTATCGAAAAGATTGGTTCCTTTCCAAATACTAGCTGGTATGGTGAATAACTGGTAGTACTTCTCCATGTTGTTCTATATGCCCACAATGCTTCTGGCAGTCTTGCAGCCCAATCGCATCTATGTGACACAATGGTTTTTGTCAGTATTGATTCTCTTCTTTTGTTCATGCTTTCTACTTGACCATTTGCCTATGGGTGGTATGGAGTAGTAATTTTATGCTGAATATGATAGTTTTTTAGTGTGGCAGCAATTTTGTGACCAGTAAACTAAGGTCCTCCATCCGTAATTATATCTCTTCAGAGGCCATATCCCACAAATATGTGGAACAGGAATTGTATGACGGAATCCTCTATAGCTCTCGGCAATGCCTCTGCTTCAACCCATTTGGTAACATATTCTGCTGCTACCAGAATGTATGTTTTTATTTGATGATGGGTTAATTGGACCAAAAAAATCAAGTGCCCATCGTTCAAATGGTTCAATAACTAGTTGTGGGTTCAGGGGCATTTCATTAGCCTGTCCAGGGCGTCCCGCTCTTTAGCAGCTATCACAAGCTCGAATGAACTTCTTTATATCTTTGAAGATCGTGGGCCAATAATACCCTGCTTGTGGCACCTTGTAACCAGTTCTTCGATCTGCGAAGTGTTTGCCACATGGTCCATCGTGAAAAGCTTTCAAGATTTCAAAATTTTCATCTTCATGGATGTATCTCCTGATGTGCATATCTGCCCCTGTATGAAACAGGTAGCCCCCAATCCAAGAAAATCGAGTACTACACTTGACAATCTGTTTTCGTTCATTAGGGGTCAAATGTTTCGGTAATTTGCCTACTGCTAAATAATTTGCAACATCTGCATACTGGGGTGTTTTAACAGTAACAACGAACAAATGTTCATCTAGAAATTGATCTTCAACCGATGCTGCATTTGTGAGAGAAAATCAGCTACAATATTTTCTTTTCTTGGTCAGTCCTTTATTGTGATATCAAATTCCTACAATAAAATCAGCCATCTAATTACTCTACCATCTGTGATTGGTTTATTTGCTAAATATTTTATGGTAGAGTGATCTGTATATAAAATAACAGGATATCCAGTGATATAATGCCTAAATTTATTGACGGCATGTATTACAGCTAAAAAATCCTTTTTAGTCACAGTATAGTTCAATTCAGCAGGAAACAAATTTTTGCTAATATAATAAATTGCATATGGTTTTTTATGTTCTTCCTGCCCAAGGACTGCTCCAATAGTTGTGTCTGAAGCATTTGATGAAATTTGAAATGGCAGGTCCCAATTTGGTCCTCAGAGTACTGGGGCTGTTGACACAAGATTTTTCATATTTTCAAAAGTGCGATCACATTTTTCTGTCCAAACAAAGTCAACATTGTTGGCATTATGTTTCAAGTGTTGTCCTTGATGGCAACTCACTCAGAGGTTGGTATAGGTGATGGCAACTTAATCAGAGGACAGATCTCAGTACAGCAGGACAAGAAAGAGATATACGCAGGTTTATCAAAGAGAATCCGCGTATACACGCAGGTTTGCTTCAATAAAAGCGCGTATATGTGGAAAACTTATCTTTGGTCCGTGGCGGTTATTCCTTGGAAGTTGTGCCTATGGTTTTGGACCATGGCGTCTCGACGAACGTGTTGATCCCTAGTTTCGAGGTTGATGGTATTGGTTTGTTATGGTTTTGGACCATGGTATTGAGAGAGGCCTAAACCTATATAAGGAGAAGATCATTAGGCCAAGAGAGGATGGAAAAAGTGTGAGCATTGGGTATCTGACGAAGTGAGAGGATCTGGTATTGCTGGTTGTCTGTTCGGGAAGTTTGGCAAGGGTCGGATCTGACAGCGGAGGCATAAGTAATCATTTCTAGATCTGTACGCGGGTTTCCTTTGGAGAAAGTGCGTATACACGCGGTTTCGGTAAAGTGCAGTAGCGTATGCATGATAAATTTTGATATCTCAGGTTGCTGCTGATTCTGGTGGTTGTTACAGAGTTCTGGTCTCTGGTTTGGGTTCTGTGTTCTTAATGACAGGGTTTCAGTGATTCAGTATTGGGTTGTTTAATGAATTATGATGCAAGTTTAAGTTGATGATTGTATTGCAGTAATGTTTGTTCTGTACACTTGGATCCAGTATGAAAATTGATGAAACGTGGTCCCTGAAGATTGTAGGGTCAACACCTACGTACTAGTAAATGGATCAGCTAGTACAAGAGATGAGGGGGTTGTAGCTCCCTTCCAGAAGTAGTTGGAAAACGAGAGAGGGTTGTAGCCCTCTGCAGGTTGTAGCCTGCATACTGGTAAAGGACTGCACCAGTATATTGTAAAAGAAGTTTTTCATTAAAGAAGAAAGAAACGAATTGCAGCAGGTGGTTTTCACCCACATTGGGTTTCCACCTTATATCATGGTGTTCATGTGTGTGGCTCTTGTGTGATGTCCTGTTCTGTTATACTGCACCTGTTTACTGTTAATATGCTTAATAATGTTCTGATGCATTTATTGAAGATTAAGCAAACTGAATTATAAGATCTCTGGGTATACACTAGTTGCTTTAGACACAGTGGCGTGTATACGCTGGTTCACTTAATTGAAGTAGCGTATATGAATCTGAGTATGAAATTGAAAAGTTTTATCTGATCTGATAATACTGATTCACCCCCCCTCTCAGTATTATTTCCAACAATTGGTATCAGAGCCGGTCCTTCAGAGGAAGCTTGATCGCTTAAAGGAAAAGATCCATCAGAATGGCTAATCCAGAAAGAGAGGCACACATCAAGCCACCAGTCTTTGACGGGAACAATTTTACTCACTGGAAGATAAGAACCACTGCATATCTACAATCACTTGGAGCAAAAGTTTGGGGAATCGTAGAAGGAGGATACAAATTCCCATCAGCAACTCCTACAGATCCAACAGAGAAAAAGAAATATGAGCTCAATGCCAAAGCTGTTACTGTCCTATTGAGTAGTTTGACTCAATCAGAATTTATGAAGATCATGCATTTCAAATCAGCTAAGGAAATATGGGACAAAATCGTTACAAGCTACGAAGGAGATGATCAGGTAAAAAGAGCAAAACTTCAAACTCTCAGAATTCGGTATGAAACTCTTAAGATGCGTAGTAATGAAAGCATAGCTAATTATTTCCTATGTATGGATGAGATTGTGAATTGTATGAGGGATCTGGGTGAAGAATTTGAGGAAGTTGTCTTAGTTGAAAAGGTTTTGAGATCTCTGTCTGCTAAATTTGATTCTAAAGTATCTGCCATAGAAGAAAAGGAGAATGTATAGAAAATCACCATGTCACAGCTTCACGGGATCTTAACTACTTTTGAAATGCGACAAGAGGTACCATCAGAAGCCGCATTCGAAGCGTCAGAGGAAAAAGATGAGGTAAATTTTGTCAAGAATCTTGAACGGGGAACTGGACGGTTCAAAGGTAAGCTACCTTTCAAATGTTTTCTGTGGTAGAGTTGGTCACTATGCTGCTAGATGCCCTCATAACAAAGGAAAGATATCTGAAGAAGATGGTAGAAGCTATTATACCCATATTAAAAGTTCATTCAATGATAGTGAAGATATTAGAAGCCTCATGGCACATGAAAAGAAGAATGCTTCATCCAATAATAGCGAAGATATTAAAAGTCTCATGGCACATGAAAAGAAGAATGCAAAAACTGAAGAAGTTGCCAAATTAAAAGAACAATTGGAGACAGAAACCATGGTGAGGGAGCAATTGCAGGATATAGCAAAGGATCAGAGCACAACTATTCAGAAACTTGAATCAAAGATCTTCTCTCTAAAAGAAGATCTTGAAAATCAAGAACATGAAGTGATCAAACTAAAGCGACAATTGGAAGAAGGGAGAAAAACTGAAGAAGACCTAAGAAATTAGTATCTGAAAAAGGAAGAACAACATCAAGTTGAGGTAAATATCTTGAAAGGTAAAATAGAAGAAAAGGATAAGCTTTTACGATTTCAAGATAGTACTAAAGCCTTGGATGATATTCTTAATAGTCAAAGGTCTCCTGCTATCAAGACTGGTATTGGTTTTCATGAATATGTTGAAGGTGAATCTAGTCCACAAGGTGAGGCAAGAAACTCTAATGAGAAATCTGAAATGCTCAACAAGGAACAACCAAGGAAAGAAGTTCCTCAAGGAAGATACTTTACCCGTAACTATAGACGTGATAGACGATTATTTCCTCCACTGAATAATGTTGAATGTTATGTATGTCATAATCTTGGACATGTTGCAGCCAGATGTAAAAGTAGAATGGTTCAAGAAAGATCATCGCATCCCAGGTATTTTAGAGGATATTGCTTTGCCTGCAATGCATATGGACACAAAGCAATTGATTGTGATAGAAGGAACATGAAAAATGTAAGGTGTTATACATGCAACAACCATGGGCATAAAGCAAGGGAATGCAGGAGCAGATTTCAAAATTCAAAACAAGAGGACCATACATCATCACAGTTGTAGGAATTGAAGAAGACAGAGACAGAAAGGTGTGGCATAATTCAGAAAGCTGACATAACAGACACAGGGGAATCTGAAAGTGATGAAATTCAGTATTCCATCCTTCATACGTTGATATAATGAAGACATGTCGCGTATATACGCGAGTTACAGGCTGCAATGTTGTGTATATGAAGAAAGGGTAGCAGAACAGACCCAGGTTCAGTCATGGTTGGATCAGGCTCAGAGGGAGCAGAACAGACTCAGGAAATGGTTCAAACATGGTTGGCTCACACTCAGGGGGAGCATATTCTTCAAATAATTCATTGTTGGCATTATGGTTAGAAGTTGATGATACATATTACTATTTAAGGAATGGTTTTGGAGGCTTATGATAAATTATTATTGCTGGTCTTAGAACCTGCATCTGCTCAGGGGGAGCATGGATGGATTGATACAACTTGGCATATACAAAGGGGGAGCCAAATCAGAAACTTCAGCATGTACTCAGGGGGAGTATGGACAACAGTATGGACAGAAGAAGGTATACAAAAGAAGAGAATATCTTGGTACGCCCTTTGCCCTTGATGTCAAAGGGGGAGAGTGACTTGGTGTGGTGGTTGCCATCAAGTCCAAAGGGGGAGATTGTTGGCATTATGTTTCAAGTGTTGTCCTTGATGGCAACTCACTCAGAGGTTGGGATAGGTGATCACAACTTAATCAGAGGACAGATCTCAGTACAGCAGGACAAGAAAGAGATA
>APFE031378984.1:3267-18889 GCA_000404065.3 Pinus taeda
CCAAACTGCCTGACATGCTGTTGTTGTTGCTGCGACATATTCAGCTTCTCCTGTTGACAGTGACACTATTGGCTACTTCTTGAAGGCCCATGAAATGGCTCCAGAACCCAAATGAAACACATATCTTGACGTGCTCTTTCTGTCATCGACACTGCCTGCCCAATCACTATCAGTGTAATGAACCAGCTTGAAATCACTTGTTGCTATGTACAAAACACCATATTGTTTTATCCCATTGACATATCTTAGAATCCTTTTTGTTGCTTGCCAATGTGTCTCCATGGGTGACTCCATGAACCTTGACACCAAACTTACTGCATACATTATATCTGGCCTAGTGGCAGTCAAATACATCAAGCTGCCTATCATGCTTTTGTATAATGTCATATTGACATTACTGTTGGAATCTTCTTTGCTCAACTTCAACCCTATGACAATTGGAGTTGGTGTGGACTTGTTGTTCTGCATGTTAAACCTCTTCAAAATGTCTGCCACATATTTCGCTTGAGAGATAAAAATGCCATTTTCCATTTTCTTCACTTCTATGCCCTAAAAATATCTTAACAGCCCCAAGTCAGTCATTTCAAATTCACTCTTCATGACTTGTTTGAAATCAGCGATGAGGAAATCATCACTGCCTGTAAAAATCAAATCATCTACATATAAGACGACAATGAGAATCTTACCTTCACTCTCTTTGATGTAGAGAGTAGGCTCACTGTCACATTTGTCGAAACCATTGTCCAACAAGTAGGAACATATCCTGTTGTACCATCCGTGCGGTGCTTGCCTCAATCCATAAAGAGCTTTCCTCAACCGATACACTTTGTCTTCTTGTCCTTCAACCTCATAACCAGGCGGTTGTGCAACATACACTTCCTCTTTCAGCACTCCATTCAAGAACGCTGATTTTATGTCCATCTAATACACTATCCATCTATGTTGCGCGGAAATCGCCACAACTATGCGCACTGTCTCCATCCGCACGACTAGCGTGAATGTCTCCGCGTAATATCTTCCATGCTTTTGCTTGTATCCTTTGACAACTAGCCTTGCTCTGTGCCTTTCAATCTTTCCCTCAATGTTGCTTTTGGTCTTATAGACCCACTTCACTCCAATGACATGCTTTGCTTTCGAAAGGCTCACTAACTCCCATGTGTCATTCCTTTATATTGCTTCTATTTCTTCCTCCATTGCCACAACCCATTTTTCTTCTTTGGCTGCATATTCAAAGTGGATTGGGTCATCTACATGACAAAATAATGCAAATAAGGAATTCAGACCTGCGCTACTATCAACTTCATCTTGCTCATAAATTTCATTTAAATTTTTGAATTTTGGTCTCCTTGTGCTTGTTGAAGATGGGCTTGACATGTCACTTGGTGTCGCACTTCGCGGTGTTCTTGGAGAAGCACTTGCTTGGCTGCGCGAAACTGTCTTATTATTTGTTGATGGCGTTGCTTGCTACCTTCTTTGCTGCGCTTGAATAGGAGTAGAGGGAGTCATTGTTGAGGAATTACTTGCTGTTGTTAATTCCTCTTTGTCCTCATGTGGTATACATGCTTTGACATTGATTGTCTTTTCTAAACTTCCATCCCATGCTTCCTCTTCTACGAATTACACATCTCTGCTGATTATGAATTTCTTGGTTAATGGATTTTAGAGTTTGTATGCCTTGGACTCATCACTATATCCAACAAATATGCATTTCTCCCCCTTGTTGTCCAACTTCTTTCTCAACTCATCCGAGACATGTGCATAAGCCACACATCCAAAAACTCTCATGTGAGTGACACTATGATTTCTTCCACTCCATGCTTCTTTAGGAAACTATGTTCTAGATGCTTTTGGTTGGACATCTATTCAAGATATACGCTGCACAAGCGGTAGATTCAGCCCAATAATCATTTGGCAAATGCTTTGCCTTCAACATACTGCTAGCCATTTCCATAATGGTCCTATTCTCTCTTTCTGCCACACCATTTTGCTGCGGGGCATATCTTGTTGTAAATTGCTTATGAATTCCATGCTCCCTACAAAAATGAAGGAAATCATTTGAGATGTATTTTCCACCTCTATCAGTCCTAAGTATTTTGATGTAATGTCCGCTTTGCTTCTCAACAAGAGCCTTGTATTGTCGAAAGCGCTCAAACACTTCACTTTTCTATTTTAGGAGAAAGACCCATGTCTTCCTTATGTAGTCATCTGTGAAGGTCAATACATAGTGACTGCCACCAATTGATGGTGTCTGCATTGGTCCACATAAATCTGAGTGGAAAATCTCCAAAGGTGCCTTTTCCCTCACTGACTTTCCTGCTGGAAATGTCTCTCTATGTTGCCTGCCCAAGATACATCCTTCACATATGTTGTCTGGTTTTTATATGAGTGGTAAACCCTTCACCATGCCCTTCCTATGCAACAAATTCAAACCCCCAAAGTTGAGGTGTCCAAATCTCAAATTCCATAACCAGTTTTCATCTTTTACCTCTGCTTGAAAGTTTACTTGTATGACAATTGCCTCTTTTCACGTAGCTTCTTATGAGTTCATTGAGAGTTGTGCTTGTGAACCTTCTTTCTGCAAATCTGATATTATTTTTAAGGGAAACATTCTATTGTTTGTCATCTGAACCTTTGCAATCAACTATCTGCTTGGAGGCCTATCCAAAATTGTGCATACATCATTCTTAAAGAGACATTGTAGCCCTTTTGCATGAGCTGTCCAATGCTCATGAGATTATGTTTCAGACTGGGGACAAAGTAAACATTAGAGATGTATTTCTTCTCCCCCTTCTTTTTTAGGATATTAATTCTTCCTTTTCCCATGACAGATACTTTGCTATCAGTCCCTAATGTCACTTCAGATTTCACACTTTCATCTAGATCATAGAACATTTCTATGTTTCCTGACATGTGGTTGCTACACCCTGAATCTAGATACCATATATCACTCTATTTTTCTTGTGCTACATTACAAGCTAAAAACATGTTATCATGGTTTTGATTTTCTCTTGTGAAATTTACACTTGGTTTGTTACTAATGTCATAGTACTTCTTTCTACATTCATTTGCATAATGACCATACTTCTTACAGTAATGACATTGAACTTGAGATTTATCATACCTCTAAGCTTGTGCTTGATTTTGGCTTGGGTCTTGACTTGGATTTTGATTGCTGCCTCTTCCATTTAAGCTTGAAGGGTTGTTTCTTCCACCTCTGTGTGGGCTTCTTCCTCTTAGCATATGATTTTTCTCTGCCTCATCCTTGACCAAATGATACTTGTGTCTTGAAGGCATGCTCCAATGAGGAGCTTGCTTCTCTATTCAATCTATGTTTATGAGAAATCAGTGATGCATTAAGCTCATCCACTGAGAACTGTGAGAGATCCTTTGTCTCTTCTATGACCACAACAATGGCCTCAAACCTTGCTGGCAAACTTCTCAAAAATTTCTCAACTATTCTTCTTTCCTCAAGTATCTCACCATGAGACCTGATTTGAGTAACCAACCCACTTATATGTGTAAAAAACGAGTCTATATTTTCAGACTCTTTCATACAAAGTGTTTCAAAATCTCTCCTTAACATTTGCAGCTTTGTTGTCTTGATTTTTGCCATGCCTTGGTAGGTTTTCTGGAGGGTGTTCCATGCTTGCTTGGACTTCGTTGCTGCTGCAACCCTTAGGAAAATACTTTCATGAACGGCTTGGAAAATATAAAACAGGGCTTTTGAATCCTTCTTCCTGTTGTCCCTTAACACATATTTTTCTTGTTGAGATAAGGCATTGTATGCTATTGCATCTGTTGGTTCTTGAAAACCATTCTCCACCAAATCCCAAATTTCTTGAGAAGAAAACAGGGCCTTCATTGTAATAACCCAATAATCATAATTTTTTCCATTAAACTGAGGTATTTGAGGATTAGTCAAGCTTGTGCTTGATGTTACAGGATTAGTCAAGCTTGTGCTTGATGTTGCCATTTCTGAGCGTATAAAAAAAATAAATTAATAATAATAATAATAAAATTTCTACGTGCTGGTAAATATGCTAAAAACAATCTGCCCTCCAAACAATTCTTACTGCTAGTAAAAACACTTGTTTTTACACTAACAATATTTAACCAATTTGCCCTCCAAACAATTCTCACTGCTAGTAAAAACACTTGTTTTTACACTAACAATATTTAACCCGCTCTGATACCATGTTAGAAATATTTAGGAAATTTAATTTTCGCCGAGGGGGTAGAGAGTTATGATTTTTGCAAAGCTACTTTTGGGCAGCCAGTTTTGCGCACTGCGGAGTTGATTTCGCGCAGCTACCTTTGCGCACTACGGAGGTATTTCACATATTTGGATTTCGCTGACCTGGATTTAGGGGAGCTATTACACAGACTTAAAGATAAAGAAAATAAGGTTGGAGCAACACAATAAAAGCTTAGTATTGAATTCTAAAACATGAAAATACATTCATATGAGGCTGGGGCTAATTCACCAAGTAAAAACAAAAATTTCAGACGAAATAACACATAGTAAAATACAGTAACTATTGTTTTCACGTGCCCACCAAAATTTGTTCCACTAGACTTGCGCTCATTTTTTTCCAACTCTCTAATGAATTTTTACATTCATATTTAACTCAACATACAATTTTACATTTAATTCATAACGGAGCGAAATCAATATGATGTTGTTGAGTGTGATCAAAATCGCGCAGATGTTTGAGTGTGTGCAATAGTGTCTGAATGAATGCTTGCCCATATCTATTTATCAAAGTACATTGACTACTTTAAATTCTTTGCTGCGTTTTAGAATGGTTCACGTCTGGCTTCAGTCCTTCCATCTTCAAAAGAGACGAAACCTGCAAAAATATGTCTCACAAGTATGGTTGCTGCCAAGATGTTTATTGGGGTGGTTGGGATTATTATTTCGAACAACGTTTATAATATTAATCTATTGAATTTATAATATTATTGGACACTTCGGTTTATTAATCTCTATTAATATAATTAATATACTATATTATTTATATATGGGTCAATATTATTAACATTGTTATATATCAAGTATATATAAGAAATATTGATAGTTATATTAATATGTAATAAAGTATATATTAATCATTACGATAATAGTGAGAATAATAAGTACTATTAGCAATAACTATATACTATTATTATATTATGTTAATTTTGTTATTGTTAAATATATAAATGTTGTTATTATTTATATAGTTATTAATAAGTATGAATAGTCATTTTCTAATAAGCAAATTAACACTATACATCTAATAATTATTAATGTGATTGATAAATGTCTGCTTCTAATTGATTTTTCAAGAAAACACTAATTCTTGCCCACTCATGGTGCAACCCATAGTTTTATGTTTAATTTTATAAAAACACCTTATTCTTTTCCTTATTTCCTTAAGATGGGGCTGTTTTTTCAAACTTCAAACAAACGGAAATATTTAATTAACCTGACTTCGGTCTTTCTTTTTAAAAAAAAATTAACAGATCTGATGATCTCCACAAGACTTCTGAGAATGGTTTTTCATTTATTCAAACTTCAAATAGACGGCAAGATTTAATTAATCTCTTGAGTGCGGTCTTTCTTTTTGAAAATGAGAATGCTTTTTCATTTATTCAAACTTCAAAAAGATGACAAGATTTAATAATTAATCTCAGTGAGGTCTTTTTTTTTTTAAATGAGAATGCTTTTTCACTTCTTCAAACTTCAAATAAACGGAAAGATTTAATTAATGTGAGTGGTCTTTCTTTTTTTGAAATTAGCAGCGGAGAAGATCTCGGAAAGATTTCTGATAATGCAAGGACGGTCTTTTCGTCACTAAATTTACTCCCGTGGTGTATGCAACCAATGCATTTTGATTAATTTTATTTTATTTTATTAGTGATATTCTTTCTTACTTTTGCGGAAACTGGGTATTTACCATCATTGTTAGATGTGTGACTTCAAACTTCAAACAAACGTAAATATTTAATTAACCTGACTTCGGTCTTTCTTTTTTAAAATAAATAAACAGACCTGATGATCTCCACAAGGCTTCTGAGAATGCTTTTTAATTTATTGAAACTTCAAACTGAAAATGAGAATGCTTTTTCATTTTTTCAAACTTCAAACAGGTGACAAGATTTAATTAATCTAAGAGAGGTCTTTCTTTTTGAAAATGAGAATGCTTTTTCGTTTATACAAAGTTCAAACATACGGAAAGATTTAATTAATGTGAGTGCGGTCTTTCTTTTTTAAAATTAGCAGTGGAGAAGATCTCGGAAAGATTTCTGATAATGAAAGGACGGTCTTTTCGTCACTAAATTTACTCCCGTGGTGTATGCAACCAATGCAATTTGATTAATTTTATTTTATTTTATTAGTGATATTATTTCTTACTTTTGCGGAAACTGGGTATTTACCATCATTGTTTATAAGTCAGTGCCTACTTTATTCAAATTTCCACACAAAACTGGATCCAAGACAACTTTATTCCAAGTTCGAATTTCTATGAATTCTAAATTCAAAGTTACAAATGTATCTATGCGTCTATATAAACAATCACAATTTGGTTTTCTGAAACATTGTCATTGTTGTGCGTGTTTCAGACAAGGAAATGATGGATACCTGTTACGTCCCTTCTCTTTTCTGGTGCTGCCACCTACTCTTTTATTCCATTCTCTTTCTCAATCCTCCTCTTGTCTTTTCCACACCCATCGCCCATTTCTCTAATGCTCACCATCCTCCTCGTCTCACCAATGCTTCCGATCAACACGCTCTGCTTGCATTCAAGTCTGCAATCACATATGATCCCTCCCACTCCTTAGCCACGTCTTGGATGCCAAATGTTTCGTTCTGCGAGTGGACGGGTATCATATGCAGCAGGCGCAGGCAGAGAGTCGTTTCCCTCAATCTTTCAAGCGTGGGATTAGAAGGTACTATCTCACCCCTTCTCGCCAATCTTTCCTTTCTTAGGATACTCGACCTTAGTAATAACAGTTTCCAGGGTCACATTCCCTATCAATTGGGAACCCTCTCTCGCTTAAAGATGCTTCGTCTTTCTCTCAATCAACTCCAGGGTTCCATTCCGCCCACTCTGGGTAGCTGCCGCAGTTTACGGAACTTGACTCTCTCCTTTAACAATCTCACAGGAAACATTACCCCACAACTATGTGTTCTCCCCAACCTAGTATTCATGGCCTTGGGAGTTAACAATTTGACGGGAACAATCCCGCACTGCTTGGGAAACATATCCTCTTTGCACTACTTAGAATTAGATGAGAACAACCTTCACGGCAGTGTCCCTTCCGAATTGGGTATGCTAAGCCAGCTCATCGTTCTTAAGCTGTTTGAGAACCATCTCACGGGACGCATTCCGTCTTCGTTGTCCAACTGCACCAATCTTGAAGTATTGGATATAAATCTTAACCAATTAGTTGGACGCATTCCGTCGGAGTTGTGTACCAAGAAGACCGCCCAGTTAAAGGCACTCTATCTGGGTGCTAATCAGCTAAGTGGCAGCGTTCCTTCATCCCTCTTCAATTGTACCAAGTTACAATTGATTGCCTTATCATATAACCAGCTCAGCGGAATAGTGCCCGTGGAGTTGGGTAAATTGACACATCTCCGGCGGCTTTACTTGGGCAGCAATCACCTTATTAGCGGCAACACCACGACATGCCCCATTCTTACTGCTCTTAGTAACTGTTCCGATCTACAAGATGTAGTGTTATATGGTAATAGCTTCACTGGGCAATTGCCGTTTTCTATAGGCCACCTCTCTACAAAACTCAAATCCTTAGACTTGGGTATCAACGAATTAGCTGGAGAAATACCTCCTGCTATTGGAAATTTAAGTAGCTTAACATTCCTTAGTTTAAAAGGTAATTCTTTTACAGGGTCAATCCCATCTTCAGTTCGTATGCTTCAGAAGTTGGAGAGGTTATATATGGATTCCAATAATTTACAAGGGAACATCCCAATAGAAATTGGGCAGCTAAAAGGTTTAGGTCTCTTATATATTTTTGGAAATAATTTGTCTGGAAAAATCCCTGATTCTATGGCTAACCTCCAACAATTAAGATATTTAGATCTTAATCATAACCAGTTATCAGGAGCCATACCTGCAAGTTTAGGGAAATGTGTGAACTTACTACTGCTAGATCTATCATACAACAAGCTTAGTGGGCACATTCCTGAAGAGCTTGCAGGCCTTGCAAATTTAGCCTTCTATTTCAACTTGTCAAACAATTTATTAAGTGGCCATGTACCTTTAGAACTAGGAAAGTTCGATAAGCTTCAAGCCATAGATATTTCGGCAAATCAAATAACTGGCCACATTCCAAGTATCGTCGGAAGCTGCAAAGAAGTAGCATATCTGAATCTTTCTTACAATGCACTTGAAGGTCCAATTCCAATGTCAATCAATGAACTTCTAAGTCTTCAAGACCTAGATCTCTCCTCCAACAATTTGTCAGGTGGAATACCTATATCACTAGAAAATCTCACAATGCTCCAGCACTTGAATTTTTCTTTTAACAAGTTGTCAGGGGAAGTCCCTAAAGAAGGAGTTTTCAAAAAGATTGGCGCCACAGCATTTATGGGAAATCTTGGTCTATGTGGACCTTGGGTAAATCTACCACCGTGCTATGCTCATAAACATAAAAGTGTTTCAAATCTCAAAAGAGTTATCATACCTGTTGTTGTTGTAGCAATTGTTGTATTGTGTTTGTTTCTTGCAATCTTGTGGAGACGGAATTGCAGGAGAAATATTCAGAGAGAGATTGGTCCATCATTAAATGTGGGGCATCGAAGAATCTCCTATGCAGAGCTCGCCATTGCAACAAATGAATTTAGTGATGCAAACTTGTTAGGAATTGGTAGTTTTGGAAAAGTGTACAAAGGGATTTTGAATGATGGCACAATGGTTGCTGTCAAGCTTCTCAATCTACAAAATGAAGGGGCTCAAAAGAGTTTTGATAAAGAGTGCAAAGTTTTGGGTAGAGTTAGACACCGAAATTTGATTCGGGTCATAACTTGTTATTCGGATCTCCAAATCAAAGCTTTGATATTTCCATTAATGCCAAATGGAAGCTTAGAAAAGTGGTTATATCCAGATGATGGAGAACAAAGTGGTTTGAATTTGATTCAAAGGTTGAATATAGCAATAGACGTCGCCCAAGGCATGACGTATCTCCATCACCATTGTTTTCTGCAAGTCATTCATTGTGATTTGAAACCCAACAATGTGTTGTTGGGTGAAGATATGACTGCATATTTAATAGACTTTGGCATTGCTACTGTATGTTTTGCAAATAATGAAGATGGGGATATCACTTCCACAAATGCACTCAAAGGATCTACAGGCTACATTCCTCCAGGTATTATTTAAACTACATACCATATTTTAATTAATCTTATGAATTTCTTTTTTCTAAATCTTCGTTAACCATTGTGAATTAAAAACCTTAAGATGATGATCTATGAATGCAGAATATGGAGTGGGTGGACAAGTCACAACAAATGGTGATGTTTATAGTTATGGAATAGTGCTATTGGAAATGCTCACTGGAAAGAAGCCCACCCATGACATGTTTGTTGAAGGAATGAACTTGCAAAAATGGGTGGGTAGCAGTTTTCCGAACCAACTAATGGATGTGGTGGACTTGGGTTTACTAAGGAGGACTGGTAGTTGTACTGAGGAAGATAATAATTTCAATTGTCTTAGTTCATTAATAAATGTGGGACTGCTTTGCACAAATGAATCTCCTAAAGGGCGACCTACTATGATGGTCATTCTAGGCATGCTGCAAAACATCAGAGACACTTTTTTGAGCCCTGGTGCCATTCCCAAATTGCAATCAAATATAACACATTTATTGGGTAGTACAAGCACTACTCTCAACAACATTTGTGAAGGTCAAAGTTCTTCAACATCTTAGTCTATTGTAATAAACTTGTAGTTGTGTACCTAAGCCATGAAGTAAATTGGATCTTATTTCCATTTCCTTCTTTGTACATAAATTGTTGTTGTTAATTACATGTCATTCCCAAATTCCAATAAAATATAGCACATTCCCTGGGTAGTACAAGCAATATTCTCAACAACATTCCAATAAAATATAGCACATTCCCTGGGTAGTACAAGCAATATTCTCAACAACATTTGTGAAGGTCAAAATTCTTCAACATCTTAGTCTATTGTAACAAACTGGTAGTTGTGCAGCTAAACCGTGAAGTGATTTGAATCTCATATCTCTTTTCTTTACTATGCATAAACCGTTGTTGTTAATTACATGCAAACATGAACAACAAAGTTAGATCCACAATGAATGCATCCCAGTTTGATTGTATTTTTGTTTTTGGTTAAAAAAATTTGACTGTTAATTTTAAAGTCCTGAAAAAAATAAATATGAAACTGAATATTTTGAAAACTACAAATTAATTTTAAAATTTTTTAAATTTGAATTTCTATTTTCTGATTAAATAATTAATTTTATGTAATTTAAAATTGAATGTTGAGAATTTTTGTTATTTAAAAATAAAAAATATATATATGCTACCAAATTTCATAACAATTATTAAACAATACACCTATCAAATCTTAATATTTTCATATGATTTTCTATATACAAAGAACGGTTTGTGTCATTATTGTCCGCTACTGGCGGTGTAGAGAGATACATACACACAAACCAATTGATTGCTGGAAAAAATTAATGAAATGTTACAGATCTCAGATCTCATTTATGAGATAGGAGGTATGGACTGTGAAGGAGATTTGGTTTTCCTTAATTGCCTCCACCTATTTACTAAATCACTTTGGCAGATTCTGTGCATTACCCAATGCAAGAACAAATAATAATAGATTTTGTGCCTGTGTGTGGTTTCAATATTTATCGCCACTATTATGGCAGGGACGAGGCCATGGACAGCCGTAGGGGCACCATGACTGGTGTTGTAACTGAATCTTGTAAGCCTGAAATTTCAAAACTTCTCTTAGACAAACTTGTATTAAAAAAAATTTCACTTGCAAAAACCTGCTTGTCAGCCTAATATAAACCTGCACTTGCAAAAAGATCCTTTTTTTCCTTATCAAATGTGTAGTCTGTCCAACTGCAGGTTGTTAATATTTCTGGTCATTTCAAATTGGGTCGGTATACTTCTATTGAAGGTGTAGGTACAGTTGTAGAGACTGCTTTGTTGACTGAGATTTCAAACAAGGATCATAGCATTATTGATGAACTTCATGTCATGGAAAATGAAGCATTTTAAAAAGAGTTATTCAGACAGCGAGTTTTAAATGAACATTCTGAACAAATGGAGTAGAAATTTAAAAACCCGCGACATGGGTTTTTTTGGCAGAGCGATCCCAATTGTGTTCATAGCCGGCAGATTCGAAAAATTGTACACCATTTGAGGGATTTTGCTGGGATGTGATAAACCCATGTGATAAGCCCTTTCCCTGAAAGGTGTGGAGTTATGCAGCAACAAACAAGCAAGGTGGTGTGGTCCTACTGCTTTTGGTATCTTTGAAAAATGTGATGACGATGCACACTATAACTTCAACTCTACTCTACTGTAAATTATCATATTATTCCTATATGAATCATAATATAGTATCCATTTAAGACCTCAAATAAATCGATTGTGCTATAGGCAAATTGTGTTCAGAGATGGTTTCGCATTCCCACTATATTTAAGTTAAGTTATTTTCGCATTCCCACTATATTTAAGTTAAGTTAATTTTTTTTAATCTCGTTGGCCAACATTGTGGTCCATATTTGGACTTTGACCAACATTGTGGTCTTTTATTGGACTTTTGCACGTTAACAAAATTATCTTATTTTATCTACTTCCGCAAACAATTGTAGGCTTTGATTATTTTATCTACTTCTGCAAACAATTGTAAACAATTGTAGGCTTTGAAACATATTTATAATGAGACTTTTTGATTATATAACCCACATGGAAGACTATGCAACGAACTTGTTGTTGTTGATACTGTTGATCTTGTTGAAGATCTTGGTGCTATGCTCCTTCAAAAAGAGCAGCGGATTTATAAATTCAAAACAAACAAGATGGAAGGAAATTTGAACAATGTAATTTAAAAGGAGGAAATTCATAGTCCAGAGAATCTTGAAGGAAGAAAGTCTTTTGTTGCTACTATAAGGAGGGACATTTTGTTTGAACACAAGTGCAAACAAAATAGGAATATCATGACTAGGAGAAGATGTTGGTTTGCACCATCTAAGATGGGGGATATCATGTTTGGAGGTGACGGGACTGCAGTTTATTTGTTTTATTTGTAATGCAAGTTTGGTATAAGTGAAAATTTAGATTGTATATACAATTCAGCATGGCGAGAACTTACCTGAAACTCCACATTTGAATCACTAAGCAAAGTTGGAAGCTGAGAAAGACAAATTTCAGCGGCCATAACCCATATCCCATGTATCCCTGTAAAGGAAAACACAATAAGAACCTCAATCACAAACCACATTTAGGCATGAACAATAACCTCAATCAACAAACCATTTAGACATGAACAATAATAATGCCGAAAGTAAGGTTTCCAAAACATATTACCACGTGGGAATCATGTCGATGAGCAGGTGCCAAGGCTGGAAAAGAAGTGGGAGAACAGTTCGCAATCCCCAATCAAGAAATTTCATAAGAGACTTGCAACTAAAAGGTCTTTGTCGAAACAACTTCTGAAACACTTCTGCAACAAAAACGCATTTCCTTAATGGTTCCCAAAATGCAGAGGTCATTAAGACGAGATAACTATCCAATTCAATAGTGTCAGTCACTGCTGTAGGTATCCAATTCAACTATGCTAAAAGTGGTTTCCGTTCATTTTTTCTTCCAGGTATCATTAGCATCACAGTGAATCTCCAAGTATTCTATCAATCAGATTAGCATCAAAGTGAATCTCCAAGTAATGAGCGTGGATAGAACCTGTAACTGCTAGAAAGCTGAACACACAAAACCAGAACCTGTAACTGCTAGAAAGTTGAACACACAAAACCAGAACCTGTAACTGCTAGAAAGTTGAACACACAAAACCAAATCCATTAATGGAGGTAAAAGCTCTGCTCGAAAAAATGTTGATGGAAATAAAACACACAGGGAATTTGGTAGCACAGAAATTCTGTTATCTACACCTCTACATCCAAATGCTTTGGGTAAATGCACGATGAAAGACAAGTGTTAATGTATATAGCACATAGCGTGACATGTGATGGGCACGTGGTAATGGATAACAAAATGCGTAGTGCATATGTTGTAAATGGAAAGTGTGTATCGTTTCTTTTTTGTTTCAAGTCTTTATTAATTTCCTAATTTACAACATTATTATTATTCGTTTTTTTATGTATATATTCGATGGACATGGTGTGTTATTTATGTAGGTTTTTTTTTTAAGTTTAAATAAAACAATATAGTATAAGTAGTGAAAAGAGGTGAAAAGTTTTTTTTTTTTAAATTGGTTGACATGGTTAAATAATAACGGTCACATGTTTCTTGTAATTAAATATCTAAGTAATTTCTATTTCAACATGTTTATATAATGAAATTATAATCAATTTATTTGGTTAATTAAAAGCTAGGTATTGAAAATATGTCAATGATGAAGACTAGCAATTATCCAAAAGGAGCTGCAAGTAAGATTGTTAAATTGTAGTAATTTCAACAACACATACACATTTGATCTAACATTTTTAAATTTTATCATCTTAATATTATCAGCGTTTCAAGGCGTAATAGAACACCAATTATTTAAAAAAAACAATTAAATTGCTCAAACTATGAGACCACTTCCACAAGTTCATAAAAACTGCAATCTAGACCCATTAATTGATTAACTTTAGAGTGAAATTATACCCGTCAATATGAACATAGCACCATCAATTTGAGAATATAGAGTAGCTTCCTCAAATAAATAAAAATCTTAACTCATTTACCCAATTAGATTAATGGAAAACTATTATAATGGATGATATTACAATACATAAATTAACCACTCAATGGTATTTTGAAATGATTTAGTGTTGTTGTTTATAAAAAAAATGAGAGTCAATGTAATAAATGGATCTCTTATCTCTTATTGATTGAGATCCTTTAAATTTCTAATCAAGGTTGTCAATATTGTATGTTCGACTTAAAAAGATATAACCATTATATCTTATTAGATATTCTCCACTTAAAATACATGAATCTTTGTCCTATAGATAATAAAATAAATAATAATACAATGAAAAGATATAAATTGAGTGGCGTTACCTTTGATGGCCTTGACTTTGTTCCAAATGTTTTTTTTGGACAACATGTTTGAATTGAATTTTTTTTTAGGATGTTCAAATGAAAATTGGGAGATATTCTTTGGAAAATGTTATAGTGGTTAAATAAATATTTTTGTTAGAGTCCCAATTCCATTTAATCAATGAAATTAAATGTTTTAGTTGTGATAACACACATTGAAATGTAAATCAATAAGCATATCCTACCTATATTTCTCTTAAACTCTTTGAATTCATTATATTTATTAATTAAATCTAATTACTTATGCATATCCATGATAAAGCACATGCAAAATATGGCCTACGAATTACAACCCAATAAATTATGCTTCTGTAAGTGATGAATCACCACCCAACCTAACTCTTAGGTGACTGACATGTTTGCAATTAAAATTTTAGTTGTTAATTAGTCTACTTGTTGATAGCATTATGGAGTTTGGTTTTGCAATAACACAACAATTTGATCTATGTCATTCCTGCCATTTTTTTTGACATTTTCACTGTAAAGGAAAATATTTATTTATCAGAATTAAAGTTACATAAGAGGAGGTTTGATATGGCCTTAAATCCGATGCTTAAAAGTCAATAGTGAGTTTACAAAATACTACACACAAGGTAACCTCTGTTCATAACCTCTGTAGAAAACTGAAAAGTAGTAAAGCAAGAACAATCAACCTAAATAAACAATTCCTTTTCTAATTTTCAATCAGTAATATTTTCACTATGAAATGATGTGGATGTGCTTTTGTTTTTCGTCCTAGGAGGTGAAGAGTTTGACTCTTGCATTACCTTCTTCTAATGGAGCACCTCTCTTGGCTTATCAATATTTTAAAAATGTAGGAACTTCCTTATTACAGTTCAAGAGCTAAACCTCCCAACCTTCAAAGCGTCTAATTTGGAAAAGGTAAGAGTTTCTACAAGTGAATAAACATGCCTACTTTCTGCACACCATAATGTTAAGGGGAAAAGTTGATCAAATCAGTCACCTCACACACTTTTACTATGGTTTTACCTTAAACGGTTCGCTGGAAGAAGGCCTAAATCTTGCAAGCAATGAACCGATTGCCTCAGTTTATCCTTTGTACACATATCTCACTTGAGCTTTCTTTCAGGGAGGATCGTCGGTGAAAGTTATGAACTACATTTTTTCTTTGAAATCATACAGTGATTGGAAGCAAACTGGTGGAAATGGTTTTCGGAAGTATGAAGGTAACTTGAAGTCACTCAGTGTGGAAAAACCTTCCATTAAACAGTTGGGGAGAAACTCTGATCCATTCATCCAGTCTATATTAAAGAATTAATAGCCACCTACAAATTCAAGCAA
>APFE031378988.1:0-23513 GCA_000404065.3 Pinus taeda
AAAAATGTCATATCAAGACATTATTTTTTTAGTTTTTATTATTGGAGTATTAAATCTTATGTACACAATCGCACTAATTAGTTTTAATATTCACAATGTTTAACTTTCATACCTATCACTAATTAACCATTTTTTTCTTACCTAGAAATTTTGGTACATGAAATAAAATTAAACGTTGTGCCAAAATGGCATACTTCCTATGTTATTATTAGTCCCTACGTGAAGGAATCAATGAATATTAGAAATGTTTTCATTTTTCAAATGTTTCCACGCAATGTAAATCAAAATCTTTTATCCAAAGTTTTAGTCTCATATTCAATGAAACACTTTTTCTAGACTTATCAAACAATTACAACACTTCTGTTTAACTAATCAAAGTTTTTGAGGTCTTATTTGGCCTCTTATCAAGGCACATCTACACATATCTTAGATTAAAGCATAGATTGTGCCACACATTGATTAATAATTTTTCACAACTGAAGTAATGCTAGATCTAAATATAGCATTACTTCCCAAAACATTAAATGTTTCCTTGATTAGAGCATGGATATTACATAGTCGATAACCCTTCTCTTTTCTCTTACGTTTCCATCTATTGCTACGTAAAATTCAATGTTTCATTTGTTGTCCTATTCTACACTTTCCAAGAAACTCTTCTTGCCAATATCCCATTATGCTAGAAATGTCCTTCACTACTTTAGTTCTCCACTACTTCCTCTACCACATCATTAGTAGCAACTCCTTTTGGTAGTTCCAATCCCTAATTGAAAAAAGACTTATAATCTACATAAATGGGTGCGTTGAGTTTCATTTCACCGAGGGAAATTTCATGCTTACTATACATAAACCATGGTTCAAAGCTCCCAATGCTTTGTTCCTTTACATCCCTCATTAGGGGCTAATCCCAATGCTTCTCTCCTTTACATCCTTCACTTGGGTCATATAAAAAAGATTCAATAAAAGAAGGCTTAATTCTTTTTTCAAGTGCTCATTCACCCTAATGATTCATTATTTTGTGTCTTTTTCTAGGGTTGTATCAACAAGATTCTGTTGATTTAGGCTTAGCGTTTTATTCAAATACTTTTTCACCCAATGCTTGACTGCTTGATGTCCTTGATTGTGAGGGAATGATTAAAAGGTTAAGTGGTCACTTTGTGCATCACAAAATTAATTCTAAGCACAAAATACATCCAAACAAATATGTACTATGGGGACGTCAAACTACAAGTCATTTTTGACATTCTGTATCTACTCATGGAAAGTATATTCATTTGATGCATGAAGGTATCCAAAATTTGATTGATAACATGCATCCTGGCCTGTATTAGGAGCTCGTATTAGTCCTCTACCATCATCTTAGAAAAATACTTATCCCTATAAATGCTTTGCTAAAAGCTTGCTTCAATCAGAGCCCTCAATTTGGATGCAAATGCCCATCCAAAGTAAAGGAGTTTTTTGAACCCCCAACCTCCATCTGATTTCGGCCTTGATAAATCCTCCAATTTAGCTAAGTGAATTTTATGATTCTCTATATATCCACCCCAAATAAAACCAACAATGATGGAATTAATTTTCTAGAAAATTGAAGCAAGTATCTTAACAATGTGAATTAGTAGACTAGTAGATTTTGGGGAACAACCTTGACAATGTGAGTCTACCTCCAATAGTCAACCATATTTCTTTAACTATGTCAATATATTCAAGGACTACACTCTTTTTGGAGACTATTGAATATATATTGTATTTTCCTCATGTATTCATTTTGTCATAACAATTGACTTGTGCTTAGAACAAGTCAAGGGTGAAAAAAATTCCAAGACACAATAATGAAAATTGTTGATAGAATATCATGAAACCATTGTTGAGAATATTCCACTAACATATTTTATATGAGCGGAAAACATTGCTTGTTAAACATTAAATTGTTTGGGGTTTAAACATCTATCTATTATACTTCCCACTTTTTAGCATTAGGCTACAAAAGTCATTTCAATTTTAAAAATATATGTAAGTTGTTCATGATCATTGATTATAACTTGGAAAACATATCACATCAAGACATTATTTTTGTTTGTTTGTTTTTTTTTATTGAATTATTAAATTCTATGTAAAAAACCACACTAATTAGTTTTAATATTCATTATGTTTAAATTTTATATCTATCAATAATTAACCATTTTGTTCTTACCTAGAATGGATAGTACATGATCTAAAATTAAATGTTGTGCCAAAATGACATACTTCCTATGCTATTATTACCCCTACGTGAAGGCATCAATGATTATTGGAAAATGTTTTCATTTTTCAAATATTTTCACACAATGTAAATCAAAATCTTTAATCCAAAGTTTTAGTGCGATATTCATTTAAACATTTTTTCTAGACTTATCAAACGATTACAACACTATTGTTTAACAAATCAAAGTTTTTTATGTCTTATTTGGGCTCTTCTCGGGGAACAACTCCACATATCTTTGATTAAAGCATAGCTTGTGCCACACATTGATTAATATTTTTTCACACGTGAAGTAATGCTAGATCAAAATCTATCATTACTTCCCAAAACATTAAATGTTTACTCGAATAGAGCATGGACAGTCCATAGTCGATAACCCTTCTCTTTGCTCTTGTGTTTCCATCTATTGCGATGCAAAAGTCATTGTTTCATTCGTTGTCCTTTTCTACTCTTTCTAAGAGACTCTCCTTGCTAAGAGCCCATCATACATTGATGATGTTGAGTAGTGGTGGATGTTGTGTAATTCACAAGCTTTGATTCAATTTAGTTATCTCGTTCTTTTCATGGGATACTACTTCCCTTTATGCATATGGTGATGATGTCTTTTAAATCCTACAACATAGATTTTGGTAATATAATTGAGATGACTAAAGTGATACAAGAGAAACCCCTTGATCAATGTAAAATAATTATGAATAGACAATGTTACTTATTCTACACCACAAACTTAACAAGTTCTACTTAAATCTTTCTTATGCGTTCACTATATTTTATGGATGGTATATTTTTTCCTATTGTGGTTATTATTAGGGCTTTCAAATTTCCATAGTATCAACTAATTAAACGTATAGATTGATTTATAGATATTGGTTATTAGTGTTGGCTTGATTAATAGAGACACTTATTAAAATGTAATAACCTCACCATCTCAACATCGAAGGCCATGGAAATTAGAATTAGATACTAATTTATAAAAACATGTGAAGCATATAATGCAATATATATAGAGATTATTTTAGAAAACACATTTTCAAATGATATATATAGATATATAAGTGGTCACTTTCTCATCGAAAAATTAATTCTAAGCACAATATACGTCCAAACAAATACGTGCGGTGGGGACGTCAAATTACATGGAAAGTGTCTCCTTCTGATACGTGAAACTATAAATGGATATGCTACAATTCTACTTTACATTCAGTGCTCTACTCGTCACCCGAAAGAAGATTCCCACCTTGTCAATTTTTTGTCATGTTGTCCTACGCATAAACCGATAGGTACTCAACACGGTTTTAAAGCGGCCACGTGTACTATTAAGCAACTCAACGCGGTTTCTCTCTATATATATGCCCTGCAGCAGCGAACACTCTTATCGTCACAGATATTCACTTGCAATATTGTAGAAGTACCTTTGAGTTCAAACCCTCTAGGCTTCACACTCATTTTAAAGACTTCAAGCTTCTCAAGCACTTCCTGAGTTCGACTCTGGAATACCAGAACAACAAACCGACATGGCTAAACCCTCGCAAAACCAGAACGCCCACAACAAACGCCAAAATCGCTCACTGAAGTCGCGGCAGTTTAAGGGAATCCGACAGAGAAAATGGGGAAAATGGGTATCGGAAATACGAATGCCCAATTGCACTGGCAGAATTTGGCTCGGCTCTTATGACACCCCGGAAAAGGCTGCCCGCGCCTACGATTTTGCGGCGTATTGCCTGAGAGGATCAAAAGCCAAGCTCAATTTTCCCCTGTCTCCGCCAGAAATTCCCTGCACCTCTACTTTATCGCCGTCCCAAATTCAAGCCTCTGCCGCCAAATTCGCCGCAGAAGAATTGCAGCTGCCTTCTGAAGCAGGGTTTTCATCATCCTGTTCGGAAGCGGAATGTGGCATTGACGGCCAAGAGGTTTGGGCTGAGAACAATCTGGCATTTTGGGATTGGGTGCTTCTTGAATGTCTGGAGAGCGGCAAGTCTCCAAATTTAAATGAATTCCCGCCGTTGGATGAGTCCATGGAGTACTTTGGGGTTCACTTGTAGCTCAAGGTCTGGCGATTTGGGCGGAGAAGAGTCCAGCATTTTGGCCACCGCAATGACCACCCAGAGATTTGGGCGGAGAAGAGTCCAGCATTTTGGGATTGGGTACTTCTTGAATGTCTGGAGAGTGGCAAGTCTCCAAATTTAAATGAATTCCCGCCGTTGGATGAGTCCATGGAGTATTTTGGGGTTCACTTGTAGCTCCCTAAAAGGTAAATTTTAAATTCTTTTCGGCCGCGGGAGAGCGCTGATAGTCAAGTTTATTTCTGGTTTGTTTGAGACATATATGACATTGGTGGATGAATGCTCCTCCTCACATTGAGGATTTGGCCGCCAACGGAAAATGAGGGTGAGAGCCTCATTACTATTTATTTGTACACAATCAAATTTAAACCGAAAATATGGAAAAGAGAATAAGGTTAATTGTAATCCATTTTGAGTTACATTCCTGGCAGAGTTTGATGGGGAGTTTATTTGGTATGATAAATGGACCTAAATTAGTTTAAATTCAGGTGATTGATGAAACCAAGTTTAAGCATATTAAGGAGATATCTCTTGAAAAGGCAATCCTACGAGATCAAGGATAAGGTTGGCTAAGTACGAGATAAAAGTCTTAAAAAAAAAAAACTTATTGTTTCACTATTAAAATTAAAACCTTTAAAATTTCTTCAAAGTAAACATTTTTCGAATAAAAATAATATAACTAACTCTGATTTTGCTAATAAATAATAATTAAAAAAACCTCGAAGGTACACAACACTGTTACTTCCCAAATCGATATTATATTGTACATCTGTCGAACAAAATGGTCACTTGCAACATGATAGCGATGAATTCCAAACAAATACACTTAGAACCATAACAAAAGAATTATCTTCGATAATCACCTTAATAGCCTATTTGTTTTTTAGATGATGAAATTGAAATATAAATGGGGTTACTGAAAATAATATAATCTATATAGTTTGCTTTAAAAAATTTCAAAGAAATATTATTAATGGAATATTTATGTGTATATTAGTGTTTTTAATTTTATGATAAAGAAAAAACATATATACACAATTCCAACTTAATTGAATATTTTTTTTTCTCAAAAATCTTACAAATTATACAATAAAAGAGTTATCTTCACTAATTACTTTAATAACAATTTTTTTTTACTTGAAATATAAATGGAACTACTAAAATAAAATAAAAATATATATAGTTCATTTTAAAAATATTATGAATTCCAAAATCTCAAAACTGCGACTTTGGTCTGCTCTTGCACTGCGCCTATGTATTCACTTCTTCTTCTCGTTTTTGGAATTTCCTCTTGCTCGTTCTTTTTATCGTGATGATCCCCAAAGGTTCCACCTCTACGCATATAAATATATAAATATAATATTATATATAAATATATATAATATATATATATATATATATATAAATATGCGTTGAGTGGACTCATCTGCCAAGGGATGTGACTCTTCAAATGGGTTAGCCCATCCAAATGTCATGTCGGTTTGCATGAATAAAATACATGTCAGCCCTCCATATAAAATACACTTCGTTGCTTCATCGCATGTACATTGTTGCTACTTGGTCATCTCGATTTCCATACTTCGGTCGTCCTCATGTTCAATATCTTCGATACTTTGACACTCTGATATCCTCATATCGACGATCTCTGATATTCTCATATCCCCGATCCCCGATCTCCGACATTCCCATATCATCGATCTTCGATATTCCAAACTTCGAGTTGTGTTTAATTGCGATCATCAATTTTTGACTCTCTCGGGCACTCGCCACCTTGAGGCCCTAACATTCTCCACCACTCTGAAAATTTTGTCACCCTTGACAACACCATCTCAGCAATCTCCATTGCTAAGACACATCTATATTTGTGGGCACCCAGATAGATCCACCTATGACCTGCTTCATGCACGAATCCTGTCAAACTCTGCAAGAAAATCATGTGCTAGATCCCCCTGTGATGGTGATTAGTTGGGTAACTAATCCAACCATAATACCGGTGACAGATACCCATGACAGTTTCATCAGTTCCAAGTTGACCTTCTAGCATTGAGAGAGAATGTCACAACAGTACGAGAGGCCATTCTACAACAAAACGAGGAGCTGTAGGGCATGAGAGTGGTTTGTGACGAGTCAACGACCAAACTGACTCGCGTTGGGGAACGGTTGGATTCCCTATTGGTACCACTAGAGTGCACTTTAGAGCAGCAAATCAGCCCTCTTTAGACATACATAGATGGGGCTTGTAGAGTCAGTAGTTTGCCTCTGCACCTTGGAGAGAGAGGGGTGAATCCACTTTGACATATTTAATGTGTTGACCAGGCCGACGAGATGAGGCGACATGAGTAGTGTAGGGTGCAACATTCGCCGAATGGAGGGCTTGTCCTACGTATGAGAGTTCATACATTCAATCCCTCTCTTGGGTTGGATTAAAATTTTGAAAATAAAAATCCATAATAAAATAATAAATATGAATTCTTATTACTATTTATAAAATTAATTTAATAATATATTTTTAATAAAATTATATAGTTCATTATTTAAAATACAAATTTACATACTTAAAAAAAAAAAATGGAAGTGTGTAACTCTGTTAACCATCAAATTCAACGATCCAATCTCTTCCGTTTCGAATTCCCACCAACCTCAAAGGGATAGAGTTAATGCGCTTGGTGTTAATAATTTTTTAGAAAATAAAATTCATTTTCGTTCAAATCATGCCCATGCTATTCCAACCTGCTTCACAAGGTTAGAGTTAATTTGGTTGGCAATAATGATTTTTTAGAAAATAAAATCCTTTGTCGTTGAAATGACGCCCATCCTCGTCATCGTGCCTTGTGAATCGTTAAGATACGTCGACACAAGTACATGCAAGTATCGATCTTAATCTTATCCGTTGACTACCCACTAGTGTCTATATAATCTTATCTGCATATCTATTTGTTCCACCACAAATTTTGATTTTTAATTCGAAGAAAGGGTTCTGTTACCCAAACTTCCTCTTTTGACCCTCTGGGCCACCGCCACCTTCACGACAGTTTGTGAATACTGGTGGTAATGGAAAATCTTAACTCAATATTATTTCAAATAGATTTGACTTACTTGGAAAATGTTTGGATGCAAGGATATCATTTGTGATTAAAGTTTTCATTGTGCTATCAGGTTTCCTCATAGTGTGAAGGTGTGGAGGAAGCATTCATTGTGCTTCCTTTGCACCTCCACATTGTATGCCCCGTTTTGACTTTCGACATAAGGAGATCGTTGAAGGGTTACTTCTAGTTTCTAATGAAAGACAATGGAATAATTATGTGGTTATCGTGAGTTGAATGGTGGTTCAGGCAGAGAGTTTTGGAGTTGGTACCCGGTGCAATGGCTTATAAAGATGGTAGTGGAATGACATGAATCTCAGCGGGAGCTTTCATGCTTTAGGGATATCGAAAGCTCAGACTGGAATTGGGATCCAGGTGGGACTACTTATCATTCCCTGGATATACTAGTTGAATGTGATCGTGATTGTGTAGTTGGCCTAGAAGTTGAGCACACATATTTGCTAGGGGAGTTTTGGATAGTACCAGTGGCCAACCAGTTTGTGGACAGACTCCTTAGGTTGTCTTGGTATGAAAGTTGTGCATGGGATCACACGACGATCATCATACTCTGGCAGGAGTTTTTCGGAGTAGGTGGCACTGATAGGCCACTAGACAGTGCCTTGTATGGAGTTGGGGATTCTTCACATTATTGTGGGGTATGGAGGACATGGAGAAGCAGAGAAATGGTGGCATTGTTACTCATACTTAGGGAGATTCACTTCTTGGGTCCCTCAGGAAGGATTTGGAGGGGAGATCCCCTCATTGGAGAGCATAGTGATGCGATGGTGGAGGTGATGATACAGGTTGGGTGCAAGTTGATGCATATGGACACAACTTTAGGCCATCATATATAAAGACGGGTAGGAGTATCTAGCGTGAAGCAGTGGTCTACAAATGGGCATGGAGACGCATGGGGGTGTGTCATAGTATGTTGGACTTTGTTGTTGAGTGGGAGTGCCTCACATCGCATTGAGTACATGCGGGGAGTGATAGGTGTAGTGACACGGGATGGTATAGGATGGTATAAATGTAGCTAGGAGTATCCAATAGTGTACTGGGACATGTTGTAGCATCCAATGGCATGTCAAGGAGTGTGGCCATACTGGGTGGTATGCAGTGGCAGATGATGCAGTGCAGCAAGCACTTGGAGCATTTCCTCCCAAGAGACTTATGGACAGGGGCGTTATTTGTACCATTGCATGCAACCCACCTAGGATCGATGAGGAAATTTTTGAGCATCTGGGGACACCATTTTTAGTGGAGACAGGGCTTTGAGGGGGTTATCAGCAGATCCGAAATAGAGAGGGGGTTGTCTATAGGATTACTCTTGAGCATTTCGGTGGACTCTTGATCATACCCATCTTCCTCTGGTGTTGTTTACAGTTGCAAAGTGTTTGTTTGTTGCCCTTTGTCATTATCCATTCAGGCAACAAGGCTTGGGAGGATCGCTTTAGGTAGTTGGATGAGACACCTCGTGTCATGAGCTGGGAGGAGACTCTCCAATTGAGATAGTTGGTAGGTACACGAGTTGACGAATAAAATCTTAGGGATGGCATAATTGATTGTCGAGGTTGCATATGTTCCACCCCTAGGCTCACACTTGGGGAGGTGACCGAGAGGGAGTTACATGGTGCTTTTTCAGTTGAACAGCTTGAGGCGTTAAGTGAGCATGAGTTGCGAAGGATGGAAGTCCTTGTTTGCAGGATGATGCCTAGGCTTCTGATAGTACCCAGGCACATCATCAAGAGTTAGGAAATCAAATCTCAATGTGTGATTTGGTAGGCAGAAAGCAACTAGATATTTGTAGCACAGGTTCTTGATGCTTGGTGTCTACCTATTGGATACGTATAGGAGATAAAGACATGGCAAAGAGGGGTCCCAACAACTTGCAGCATAACACAGCAACAAACAACAAAGATTTGGGGTTGTGGACCTCTAGTATGGTTATGGGATCCAGGGATCTAATGGATTGGTGGGATACTCCACTCCTCAGTGAACCTAGTCAGAATAACAGCCAAACTGATTCATTCACAAGCAGACACATGGGGAGTCACCAAATCCCTCACCATAGGGCAAGGCATATTGTTGCTCAAGATTGGAGCCATGCATGGGGCGATAGGCACTGGCACTATTGAGGCACTTAAGTAGGTTGGCCCTAACCTCGATCATCGCATAGATTGTGGATGAGAGTTATGTGAGAGGATTTTATGATACGATTGTGCTAGACAATTAGTGATAACCAGGGTGTCACGGGGTCAACATGATAGTTTCTTGCTATATTGGGCAGGGGGGCCTAGCATCATAGTACTTAGCGGATCAGCTACCCATAGGGGTGAGCTGGTCTCTACAGGAGAGAGTCATCTAGATTTTCCACCAGATTTTCGTGTTTTGCTGATGGCATGGGATACTTCATCATTATGGTAGGATGGCCAGCAAGAGGATTTCACGAGGAGCTCATGCAAGAGAGGCTTCATTTTCATGGGGATTGAGTTTTAACTTCAGGGGCCCACAATTAGAGTGCATGGGGTGGACTATTCGGTAGGGAAACTTCATGAGGATTTGGATGGAGTTTTATATCGTCAGGATGCTCTACTTATTGGTAGTAGACAGAGGGGTTCTAACACCCATATCTGGTAGGGTAGTGAGTGGAGCAAGGGGTGCTCCACGTTGATTAGGTTGGCTTGGGATCTTGGTATTGAGGGACCCCTTCACTATAGGATAGTACAACGATAAGAGAATATCCAATGGCATATTTGGGTCTTTGGTGAAGTTTGCAGTGACAATGGGGATCCACAGTTAGAGAGGGCATTTGTTTAGGCACTTCTTGAGGACAAACAATTTTTGGTGCATTAGAGGAGTTCGCCGAATGAGGATGCTACTTGGGAGAGCGAGCACATACTTGAGCATCTAGCAATGAATTTGCTTGGGGACAAGCAACATTTGGGAGGGGAGGACTGTCATGTCCCTTCCTAAATTAATTTGGAACAAGACTAATTATTGCATTTTGGGGCCAATTTTGGAGATAATGGGGTGTTGAACCTCAAAATTACCCTCTCCTTGACAACTTTTCTCACTTCTTTCCCTTGTTTTTCCATAAGAATACAGATCCCCATCAATGATAAATGATAGATTTTTTCTTAAGGAGGGCATTAAATGATTGACATGTTATATTTTTATGTTTTTTTCCATTTGAATAAGTTTTTCCAAATTAGCTACAGAACACAGTCTATTCTGCAACTAACTGTGTATTCCATAGCTAATTCCATTGTCTGACTGGTTCCAGGTGTCAAACAAAGAAACTGGCCATATGGGCATCTCTGGAATTGGCTCCACATGAATTCTATCCTAGTCACTCAGCTTAGATCGATAAGAAAGCCATCTCAAGACCACAGTGAAAGGTGGGGTCAAACATATGAAACCCGGAAGCAATAGGACTCTTTGTCTACCCTTTCGTGGTTAATTAATAAATCCAACATTTCTGTTGCAGCATTAACTCGGATCAGCCACCTATGTTAATGGTTATATGCAAACATCTTGCTCGAATTCAAGTCACCTGTAGCTGATCAAACATTTACGCAGTCCTGCTATGATACGTGTAGACCACTTGTAGCTAATTTTCCTCAAAGACAGTTATGAATATTTTCTTTTAAATACTGGGTGTACAGAACCAAGAGGGGTTCAAAGTTTTTGATGTATTAAGCTCAGACTTTCAGCTCTGTAATTTTGGACTTTGTTCTTGTTTATAATATAAAGTCATGTGTTGACCTGATCATTTGAAAGAGTATTTTCAATTATTTAGCAGCTCGATCTAGTTAGTTGCAGAGGGCCCCTGCACTGAAGGAGGTTTTCTTTTCATTTGTTTTCTGTTCAGTTTTAATTTCATCATTTTCTTTTAGCAGTATTTCTAACTTAGGTTGATTTCTTGTAGTTTGATTTCTTTTAGTTTTGATCAGTAGCATAATATTAGAACTCAATTGTGCAGTATTGTTTCTCCAACCCATTTCATAAAAGGAAACGACTTTGTTTCTAACAGAGTGAGGTTGAAAGTAATGAGAATACGTTGCTGACTAGTTTACTCACTGTTTTTGTTATTTATTTTCTAGTTCAGATTGTCAATGCACTGTGATAATGAATGTTTTTTATCACCATTTCAAGCTGGTACCCATCCTAAACTAAATGGTTAAACATTCACTTTACATAATGGTTGAAACCAATCAGTTACCTTCTGCATGATTTTATTTAGTTCTCTAGATCATAAAGTACAAAAAGTTGCTTGTATTCCATCTCAAGAAGGTTATATTTCAAAATTGAAGGTTAGAGTAACTAGAAGTACTTCAGTTAATTTCATTCTCTATATTTATTTCAGCATGCCTTACAACTTCACCTCTTAATTTTAAGAATTAGATTCATGACTTAGGATTAATGACAAGATAGGACAAATGCTTTGTTTTACCTTCTTTTAACTTAGATTTTGACTAGTCTTAAGCTCTTGGTTCACCTTTAGGAAGTTTAGATTCAGTTTCTCATAGTTCAGTTTGTACATCATTAGGAATCAAAGAATAGAAACCCCCAAAACAATATAAAAATATAAAACAATGAAGTAGGAAGGGTTAACTAAGCACATATAGTGCACTACACTTCATCAACATACAAACCTCGGTTGATAATTCATGCAAGCAATTTAGGACACTAAATTGACTAAACATTTTGGCGCCGCTGTCGAGGAAGTGTAATTAGGTAACCTTATCTCTTAAATTAAAAAATAAAATAAAATTGATATGCATAGAGAAAGAGACTCTAGGGGTAGATTTATAGCTAGAGGGAGGAGTTCAATTCCTACAACACCACCTACTCCACCAAGAACAAAAAGAGATACACCTCCATTTCAAGCTCATACTACTAGCCATAGAACTCCTGAAGTTCTAAGGTCAGAAATCCAATCAAAAGGATCTCCTATTTCATCCACTGAGGCCCTAGAAGAGAAAAATCTTGGGTCTCCAACAAAAGGAGTAGAATTTTTCACCTCCACAGGGGAGCACATTTTAGTTGAAGAATTAGGAATACCTAGTGAGAAAGAAGAAGTAGAACCTCTCTCCCACACACCATTAATAGAGAAACCAGAGGAAGAGAAGGTTACCTTGTAGGTTGAAGCTTATACTGACTCTGAAGAATCTATAATTGCAGAATAAGGAGAGGATGGAGAATTAACATTGTTTGGAGGAGGGGGTAGAGGAAATAATGGAGGAGGTAGAGGAAATAATGGAGAAGGTAGAGGAAATAGGGAAATAGATAATTCTTTTAGATTCCTTATAGTGGATGAAGAAACAAATGCCACAATGAAAAATATCTCATCTTTTGTCCTCCCAAATTTCCATGGGTTAAAAAGTGGGGATCTTGAAACATTTTTATTTGAGTTTGAAGTCTTGTGCAGAACCTATGATTACTTAGAAGACTCTCAAAAACTTAAGTTGTTCCCTTCAACATTGAAAGGAGTTGTTTTGAACTGGTTCATGGGGTTGGTCACTCAGTCCATTAGAACATGGAATGACATGAAGAAAGCGTTTTTGGATAGGTATTTGGATTATTGCATGCCTACCAATCACAAGGATGAAGTGTTCAAAATGATACAAAGAGAGGATGAAAATTTGGAGGATTTAATTGAGAGATTCAACTATAACTTGAAAAGAGCAAAGATGGAAAATATAGATGAAGATACCTTAAAAGCTCTTCTATTAAAAGCCATTAGAGATGAGTGGATAGATATCCTTAACATGATAGGGAAGGGAGATATCTCTCAACTCCCATTAAGTGACATAGGAGAATTATGTGTTCATCTCTCAAGCGGGAAATCCAAAACTAGGAAAGGTCCAAGAGATCCTTCTCTTGTTAGAGTGAATAAGTCTGCAACCAGATCAGTGAGTAGGGCATAAATTGGGAATATGCTTGATGAATTCAAAACAGATATTCTAGGGAGCCTTAGTGAGCAAATAGACACCCTTAAGTTCCAAAACAAGCAGAAAAATGAGGCTGATTCTTTAGCTATTTTCTGTCTTGTTGTGTTGTACAACAACCCCCCATTTCAAAATTTTTATTCAAAACTTTAATTAGAAATGGGTCCCCTTTTTAAGACTTAGTTAAATTCAATAATTCAACAATAATCGCATGCTTGGATTTAGTCACATAACACATGGAAATCCTTATCAAAAGGTCCGATCCAATAGGAATAATATCCAAGACCTTTTGTTAAACAAATGTAATATAATATGTCATATCCTTTTTTAGAAGCTCTCATAAGTAGATCTGTGATGCGATAACGCAATTGGAGATCGCAAATCGCAAAATTAAACAAAGATGCATCCCAAAGATCTATACCAAAACCCCGATGCGATAACACAATCGCAATCGGTCGTCGCACATACCATGTGACACATAGCAAAAGCCCTTTCAAATTCGTCGATCCGATATCATAAAGGAAAGTGCGCTTTATGAGAAAAGGCTGTTAAAGTGTATATTGGTGGGTTTTGAAATTTAAATCAATAATAAATGAAAAAGCAATAGATTCATTGATTATCCTTCCGCATTATTATACTTCTTACCTTTATCGCAATCGAGGCTACCAATGGAAAATGTGAAGCTTGATAGGTGAACCTCTCGATCTGCGATATGCGATTTATCGCTGATCGCTGATCGGGAAAACCAAAAGATTCGTTTTAAAGGACCATCATGCATATGCACGATGCGACGCATAATTATTACATTTATTTATCATGATCGGCAGTTATGGAGGTCATTAATTTAGAAGTTAAGATTGAGTCCTTCGAGGATTTAATCCGTGGTAATACTTGATTGCATTTCGATTATCATGCTTGAATTATCATAACTCTTTTCATTTTACATTGGATTTGAGCGGGTTTATTTCTCTGTTACGTTCTTTCATTGTTTATGCAGAGCAATTCTGAGTTGATGAATACAAAGAAGATGACGAAGAAATCCAAGAAACCCAAGGTCCCCGTCATGGCCAAGGAGGAACCAACGAAGAAGGTTTTGATATCTGATACTACTTGCCTTGGTTTAGGCAAGGCATCCTGGGAGAGTATCTACAATTTGTTGGAAGTAGAGGATCCTGAAGAACTCGAGGTGGAAGCAACAACAGATGGCACGAGTAAATCAGAGAATACTGTTAAGAAATTGGCTTGCTCATATCTTCATAGAATAGCAGCCCATGCCAAAGTTTTACCCTATAATGATGTGGTCAGGTAGGTTATTAAGAGCATCACAACTACAGACATAAATTTCTTCACAGTAGAAGGAAGAATGTTTGGGTCATTTAGAGCTGAAGATATTAGACAAATGTACCATTTGCCTGGACTGGAGAAGCATTATAACAAAGCATTTTTGGAGGCTTTCGCCAAGGAGAACACTATCGAATTCGATCCTATCAGATAATGGAGGCATTTTTCAACCAAGCACAAACATGAAACATTAGGTATGTAGTCCGTAGATTTGTTGGCCTCTCCTTATTGTTATGTTGGTGCAATGATGTGCAGACTCTTCGGAGTTCATAATTCTGCTAAGTTTTCTATAGAGATGGTACCAGTAATGGAGGTTGCAACTAATGGCTTTATCATGGACTGGGAAACCATCTTGTCCAATAAATTGGCAAACCAGATACTTGAATATAGAAAAAGCAGGGTTGTCTCTACCCGGGTGATACCCCCTTTTTACATGAGTGCCTATATTATGGACACTATCTGTTTCAATTCCGAATATCCCATTCTAGGATGGAAATGGACTCCGCAGGACCCCAACCTCATCCACCTCTATCATAAGGAACTTTGGAAAGCCCATTACAAAAACCACTTGTATAGAATTTGTCATGGTTTTATTCTTCCCGTGTATTATGCCATATTCAATAAGCCTGGCCCTAGGTTATCCGAGGAAGCATCAGTTGACCTAACTTCAATTGGTAGTTGGTTGGGGAGGAGAGATTCACCTATATAAGACTTTTTGGCAGTCTTGCCAACCCACATGTCCTTCCCCTGTATATCCCTGATAAACTGCTGGCCAGAGAATATCAAATAACAGTTGAAGGGATGTCAAAGACTCTTAGGGATTCTAAAAAGCACATGTGGCCAACATTTCCCCTTCGATGCGGTGCTTTTACCCTGCATGATTTCAAACATGCAAAGAAATAGGCCGAGAAAATAAATTTGTTAAACCTCGCAACTATCCCAAAAAGGCAGTATGATCCTAGATTGGTTGCCTACAATGTTACTGCTCAAGCCAAAATAGCCAAATTTGATCATGAGAAGGATAGCTATGACGATTTGTTTGTTTCAACAGAAGTATTTTCTCAAGTCAAACATTTGGCCAAAATCAAACTGGGAGCAGAAGGACTAGAGGAATTCTATAACATCAGGGCACAGAGATTGGAAACCCTACCTCTAGACTTAATGAGTACAACCTCTATGGAACAACTCCAAGGCCACAGTGAGGAGCAAATTACTGAGAAGACTCTCCAAATTGAAGAGATTCCTGAGAAGGAGAAGACACCAGAAAGGGAGCAAAAGCAGGTAAGAACTAAGGAACCCCTTGATACAGATATTAATGTTGATCTCAAGTTAATCAAGGAATGGGAACAATTTGATTCAATCATCAGTAACCCCAATAAAACCCAAGGGTTCACTACACCAGAAGTGGCTACAGTGAAAAGACTAGAAGTCAACACAGTTCCGATTATAGGAACAAGTGGCCCACCTAGGTTTCAGTAAGATAAAGAGATTATTCATCAAAATCCCACTAAGGAGATTGTACTGCAAATTGAAGAAATACCACCACTTGATGTCTTCTACAGTCCAAAGCATAGAGCTGTAGTCAAAAGACAGAGAAAGAAGAGGAAAATTGATCAAAGTCCTCTTTTGACTCCTCAGGCAGAGATAATGAATGTGGTATGGAAAGCAGAGGTCAACCCCTCTGAAAATTTAACAAAACTATCACAGTATGTGGGAGCTTATACAATAGCGAAAATGGATAAGGCCTCAGAGGTTAGCCACCTGATGAGGGAAAAAGACCAAGCAATCATCCAACTAGAGGCATTATTGGCAGGACAACAACAAAAGGTAGATCAACTTGAGCAACAGTTGATTGAACAGAGGCAATTAAATGAACAATTAAAGGAGCAGCTAAAACTAGAGAAGCAAAGGATTGATGAACAAACCCTCCATAAACAACAAGAGTTGTCTCAAGAGTTGAGCAGACTACAGTTGTTGAGTGAGTAGGAGAAGAAATCAAATGAAGAACAAATTACACAAATGAAAGACCAGATAGAACGGTTCAAAGGATATCCACAGATAAATGAATTCAGAGCAGAAGCCCTAGAAATGACCAAGGCTTTGTCCCGACAATTGGATATTCTATGTCATAATATATCATTGGCTGCCCCTTTATGTGATATCTCTGCATCTATGATTGAAAAATCAGAGGATGCTAGGTTTGAATTAGATAAGGCAAATGAAAAATTAAACAATTTTCTATCATGGCAAGATTCGAAAGAAGGAAAGGCTACCAATCTGCTAAGGATACAAGAATCACATAAGGAAATCTTGTTTTCTGAATGGGAGTCTCGATTAATGAAAGCTGAAAGAGCCACGTCCAGATGCAGAGTCGCAACAAATAATTTGGTTGAATTAATAAACAATAGTTTTCATGTGTCTGATTTGATTACAGACTGCTCTCCAGGTAAACTCCCAAAGGTGAAATTGTTGGAACAACATTAGAAACAAGAGCTGACACAAAGGGAAAAATTAATCGGAGGAATACCAAGCCTAACATGGGAAACATTTTGGTTCTTCCTTGTCAAACCACACAGTCCGCAGATGGCGATGAAGTGTCTATCGGATGCAATCAACTATATGGTCTCCGAACTCTCCGATGCCACCTATACAGCTCAGCTACACTTCAGGATGAGTCAACCTAACAACCTATAAAGTCCTTTCTTTATGATATTATTGGCCATCCATCTTCAAAGATGCCAAAGAATATATCAGGAGGCGTGACAGCTGCCAAAGGGTAGGAAAACCTACTCCTTCAAATGAAATGCCACTACAAATTAAGGTACTCATTGAACCTTTCGAAAAATGGGCCTTGGATTTTATTGGACCAATTAATCCCCCATCTAAGCAAAAGAAGTAAATATCGGTATGCATTGATTATGCCACTAAATGGGTAGAGGCTAAAGCATTACCTTTTGCTAATAAAAAAATTTGTAGTTAATTTTCTTTTTGAGAACATCTTCACTTGTTTTGGTGTTCCAAGAGAAATTGTGATAGATCAGGGATCTCAATTTACATCTAAAATGGTGAAGAGTCTTGTAGAAGATTCCAAGATCAAACATAGGAAATCTACTCCCTACCATCCACAAGCAAATGGTCAAGTTGAATCTACAAATAATGTGATTGAAGGAATTCTCACTAAGACTGTGCATCTACATAGAAGAGATTGGGTAGAAAGGCTTCCTAAAGTCTTATGGGCTTATAGAACTACATGGAGGAACACAACGTGACATACACCCTATGAACTTGTTTATGGGAAACAAGTCTTGTTCCCTATAGAGTTTCAAATCAAAACCTTCAAGATGGCAGTCCAATTGGGACTGGATTTATCAGAGGCACATAAACATAGATTAGAGCAACTCAATGAGCTTGATGAAATCAGGCAAGATGCAGTTCAAACAACCAATATAGTCCAACAACAGAAAGTTAAATGGCATGATAAATATATCAACGGGAAAAAGTTTCAAGTAGGAGATTGGGCACTTTTGTTTGATTCAAGATTCAAAGAGTTTCATGGTAAGTTTCAAACTCATTGGCTTGGGCCATATGAGATTGAAGAAGTCTTTAATAACTGAGTAGTAAGGATAAGGACAATAGATGGAAGCAAAATACCTCTTCTTGTGAATGGTCATTGATTGAAGAGATATCAAAAACCAATTTCAAGAGATGAGTTCATTAATATTTTCCAAAATAACTCTGAAATGAAGCTAGTGAAGAAGAATTCTTCTTCTCCACTAACTTAGCATCTATTTTTCCTAAAAAATATGATGAAAAAAACATTAAAAAAAAAAAATTGTCTGAGTTTGAAAACCAATCATTGATTGGCATACTTATACAGAAAATACAGTGTGAAAATCATAGATTTATGAGATCCTATATTTTCCATTTCCTTTTTGTAATAAGTAGTGACAAAAATCTATATTTATTTGCAGTTTAGAGTCTGCAAATTCATAGTCTCATTCTATCTCATTTTGTTTTCATTTTATTTTACATCTCATTTCATCTCACTCTCATAACCCATTTCCATTTCATTTTTTTCACTCATATTCCATAGTCATACTTCACTTTTCCTTATTTTCACATTTTGTAGCTATTCCATTCTGCAGCTAATTTGATTTTGCAGCTAAAACTTACTTATCAGCTCTGGCACAATTGTACAGCTCACAAATAAATCATGAATGCAAGAAATTGAAGAATCAAGCTTTGGAGACCAAACATGCTAAAGGTACCTATGGATCAACAACAAAAGAGTTATCAAACAAAAGGTTAAGTTCTAAAGGTAAAATTCAAAATTTATTTCAAACAACAAGTTAAAAACATAAGGCATATATAATATGAGTAATCATATGTCTCCTTAACAAGTTTTCATTTGATTTAACTGCCACTTCATCATACCACATCTTCTCCACATCTTCCATACTCGATATCAAACGGTCCATAATAACTTCATCACACCAAATATCTGCTACACTCTCCATACTCTATACCTAAATGGTCTCTGATAACTCCATTTGTTAACGATCATGACTACAATGTGACCAATGTATCAACGTCTCTCCAAACCCTCACCGTCTACTTATTCCATGCAAACTCGTAGTTATTTTTCACCATACCCACAGTCAGTCTATTTCATAGACCAGGAGAGTAATTCTGAAGGTGAATAAATTTTTCAAAATAGAAGCCATGGGACTCATTATCAAGAAAAATCCAGTAGGAGAAAAATATATGGAGGGATTCCCACTACTCAAGGAGATGCTGCAGAAGGCTGGATGGCTCAATTTCATTGAAACATTTGATGGCTCCCGCAAAGAGATCACAAAATCTTTTGCTATATCATTCGATGGTACAGAAGTAGAAATTGAAGACATTAAGTTTGCAGTAACAGAATCCTACATAGCAGAGGCTACGAAACTGCCAAGACATGGTGAGAGATGGTTCAAAAACAAGGAATTCCATAGTGAATCATGGAAAGTAATCCTCAGGAACCCAGGTATGGATGTCTCTGTGTTTAGAAAAGGAATTCCTATTTCAGCACTTAAAAATAAATGGAGAAGCATGCTTTTGATATTACAGAAAATGATTACCTGTGAGGGCAGATTCAGGTGCATGTATTTCTATCATATACATTTCTTGATGAACTTTCTAGAAAATGGAGACATCAACCTCTCTTTCTTCCTACTGAACAGTTTAAGGAGTATTGCTTCAATTGTACAAAAGAAAATAGAATTCCTAGATGCAACCATGTACAATCATGGGTTGCTAAAAATACTAGTTGAGTTTCATTTGAAAAGAATAGGATATACTTGGGCAAATTTCCTGATAAGAAACTATTTCCAAGAGGCGCCAGAATCACTTGAAGAGGGTAATGTCAGAAGGAGTAGGAGGAAGAAGACCGGTATAACCATTCAAAGCAAACCTGAGTCCTCCACACACAAAAAATGATGAAGAGCTAGTCTCTGAAAAATTTCACAGCAATCAGGGAGCAGATCAAGCAAAAAGGGAAGATGATAAAGAAAGCTGGTGGAATTACTGGAAACAAACCTAAATCTTCATTGCAACAAGATGATGAAAAATTAATCTCTAAAAAATTGACAGAGATTAGGAAACAAATAAGGAGAAAAGAAAATATAGGAAAGGAGAAAAAGGGTACAAAGGAGGAGAACATAAGCCCTCTACAACTTAGAAGGAGCTCTAGACTCCGAGGTATGCTAAAGAAGGTATCATCAAAAGGAACAAAGTTCATAAATTTAGAAGAAGAAACCCCGATACCATCTCCTGATAATGTTCCATTTACACATAGTCCTCAAAATTCTCCTAAATAGTATTTCGAAGGCAGCACCAGCAGCGGATCTCCAGGCATAGACCCAATGCAGCAACCAATATATGATTATATAGAATCACTGGAGAAGAAAAGTGCCTCAATGGATTTAGAATCCTCAACCAATCCAGAAATCTCTATCAATCCACAAGAACCTCTAACTGACTCTCTCAAACAATAAATCTATGAGTTAGAGATATTGAACAAACATATCAAGAAAGAAAATGAAACCCTGAGGGAACAAAGTAAATTGGATAAAGTTATTCATGATAATAAAATACTACAACTAGGGCTATGGTACAAGAAGAATAGGAAGTTGAAGAGGAAGAATATAAGCTTGAACAAAACAGTCATCAACCTTAAATACAGGCTTCTTATGAAGAAACCCAGGATGGAAATCACTTCAAAGAGGAGCAAAAGAAGAAAATTAAATGTACTAGCAGAAGTGACTGAACAAATGCAATAGGAAAGAAGAATTCACATTTTTGGAAAATTGCATGGGAACATGCAATGATTTTGCAGTGGGAGTATGTTGAAGCTCAGAATTACCCCCTCCTTGACAACTTTTCTCACTTCTTTCCCTTGTTTTTCCATAAGAATACAAATCCCCATCAATGATAAATGATAGATTTTGTCTTAAGGAGGGCATCAAATGATTGACATGTTATATTTTTATGTTTTTGCTATTTGAATAAATTTTTGCAAATTAGCTACAGAACGCAGCCTATTCTGTAGCTAATTGTGTATTCCATAGCTAGTTCCATGGTCTGACAGGTTCCAGGTGTCAAACAAAGAAACCGGCCACATGGGCATCTCTGGAATCAGCTCCACATGAATTATATCCTAGTCACTCAACCTAGATCGATAAGAAAGCCATCTCAAGACCACAGTCAAAGGTGGAGTCAAACATATGAAACCCTGAAGCAATAGGAATCTTTGTATACCCTTTTGCGGTTAATTAATAAATCCAATAGTTCTGTAGCAGCATTAACTCGGATTAGCCACCTCTGTTAACGGTTCTATGCAAACATCTCGCTCGAATTCAAGTCACTTGTAGCTGATCAAACATTTACGTAGTCTTGTTGTGATGCGTGTAGACCACCTGTAGCTAATTTTCCTCAAAGAAAATTATGAATATTTTCTTTTAAATACTGGGTGTACAGAACCAAGAGGGGTTCGAAGTTTTTGATGTATTAAGCTCAGACTTTCAACTCTATAATTTTGGACTTTGTTCCTGTTTATAATATAAAGTCATGTGTTGACCAATGATCATTTGAAAGAGTATTTTCAATTAGTTAGTAGCTCAATCCAGTCAGTTGTAGAGGGCCCCTGCACTGAAGGAGGTTTACTTTTCATTAGTTTTCTGTTCAGTTTTAATTTCATCATTTTCTTTTAGCAGTATTTTTAACTTAGGTTGATTTCTTGTAGTTTGATTTCTTTTAGTTTTGATCAGTAGCATAATATTAGAACTCAATTGTGCAGTATTGTTTCTCCAACCCATTTCATAAAAGGAAACGACTTTGTTTCTAACAGAGTGAGGTTGAAAGTAACGAGAATGCGTTGTTGACTAGTTTACTCACTGTTTTTGTTATTTATTTTCTAGTTCAGATTGTCAATGCACTGTGATAATGAATGTTTTTTATCACCATTTCAAGCTGATACCCATCCTAAACTAAATGGTTAAACATTCACTTTACACAATGGTTGAAACCAATCATTTACCTTCTGCATGCTTTTATTTAGTTCTCTAGATCATAAAGTGCAAAAAGTTGCTTGTATTCCATCTCAAGAAGGTTATCCTTCAAAATTGAAGGTTAGAGTAACTAGAAGTACTTCAGTTAATTTCATTCTCTATATTTATTTCAGCGTGCCTTACAACTTCACCTCTTAATTTTAAGAATTAGATTCATGACTTAGGATTAATGACAAGATAGGACAAATGCTTTGTTTTACCTTCTTTTAACTTAGATTTTGACTAGTCTTAAGCTCTTGGTTCACCTTTAGGAAGTTTAGATTCAGTTTCTCATAGTTCAATTTGTACATCATTTGGAATCAAAGAATAGAAACCCCCAAAACAATATAAAAATATAAAACAATGAAGTAGGAAGGGTTAACTAAGAACATATAGTGCACTACACTTCATCAGCGTACAAACCTCAGTTGATAATTCATGCAAGCAATTTAGGACACTAAATTGACTAAACATTTTGGCACCACTGCCGAGGAAGTGTAATTAGGTAACCTTATCTCTTACATTCAAAAATAAAATAAAATTGATATGCATAGAGAAAGAGACTCTAGGGGTAGATTTATAGCTAGAGGGAGGAGTTCAATTCCTACAACACCACCTACTCCACCAAGAACAAAAATAGATACACCTCCATTTCAAGCTCATACTCCTAGCCATAGAACTCCTGAAGTTCTAAGGTCAGAAATCCAATCAAAAGGATCTCCTATTTCATCCACTGAGGCATTCCTAGAAGAGAAAAATCTTGGGTCTCCAACAAAAGGAGTAGCCTTTTTCACCTCCACAGGGGAGCACCTTTTGGTTGAAGAATTAGGAATACCTAGTGAGAAAGAAGAAGTAGAACCTCTCTCCCACACACCATTAATAGAGAAACCAGAGGAAGAGAAAGTTACCTTGTAGGTTGAAGCTTATACTGACTCTGAAGAATCTATAATTGCAGAATAAGGAGAGGATGGAGAATTAACATTGTTTGGAGGAGTGGGTAGAGGAAGAAGTAGAGGAAATAATGGAGGAGGTAGAGAAAATAATGGAGAAGGTAGAGGAAATAGGGAAATAGATAATTCTTTTAGATTCCTTATAGTGGATGAAGAAACAAATGCCACAATGAAAAATATCTCATCTTCTGTCCTCCCAAATTTCCATGGGTTAAAAAGTGGGGATCTTGAAACATTTTTATTTGAGTTTGAAGTCTTGTGCAGAACCTATGATTACTTAGAAGACTCTCAAAAACTTAA
>APFE031378988.1:23694-83022 GCA_000404065.3 Pinus taeda
GGAGAATTATGTGTTCATCTCTCAAGCGGGAAATCCAAAACTAGGAAAGGTCCAAGAGATCCTTCTCTTGTTAGAGTGAATAAGTCTGCAACCAGATCAGTGAGTAGGGCATAAATTGGGAATATGCTTGATGAATTCAAAACAGATATTCTAGGGAGCCTTAGTGAGCAAATAGACACCCTTAAGTTCCAAAACAAGCAGAAAAATGAGGCTGATTCTTTAGCTATTTTCTGTCTTGTTGTGTTGTACAACAACCCCCCATTTCAAAATTTTTATTCAAAACTTTAATTAGAAATGGGTCCCCTTTTTAAGACTTAGTTAAATTCAATAATTCAACAATAATCGCATGCTTGGATTTAGTCACATAACACATGGAAATCCTTATCAAAAGGTCCGATCCAATAGGAATAATATCCAAGACCTTTTGTTAAACAAATGTAATATAATATGTCATATCCTTTTTTAGAAGCTCTCATAAGTAGATCTGTGATGCGATAACGCAATTGGAGATCGCAAATCGCAAAATTAAACAAAGATGCATCCCAAAGATCTATACCAAAACCCCGATGCGATAACACAATCGCAATCGGTCGTCGCACATACCATGTGACACATAGCAAAAGCCCTTTCAAATTCGTCGATCCGATATCATAAAGGAAAGTGCGCTTTATGAGAAAAGGCTGTTAAAGTGTATATTGGTGGGTTTTGAAATTTAAATCAATAATAAATGAAAAAGCAATAGATTCATTGATTATCCTTCCGCATTATTATACTTCTTACCTTTATCGCAATCGAGGCTACCAATGGAAAATGTGAAGCTTGATAGGTGAACCTCTCGATCTGCGATATGCGATTTATCGCTGATCGCTGATCGGGAAAACCAAAAGATTCGTTTTAAAGGACCATCATGCATATGCACGATGCGACGCATAATTATTACATTTATTTATCATGATCGGCAGTTATGGAGGTCATTAATTTAGAAGTTAAGATTGAGTCCTTCGAGGATTTAATCCGTGGTAATACTTGATTGCATTTCGATTATCATGCTTGAATTATCATAACTCTTTTCATTTTACATTGGATTTGAGCGGGTTTATTTCTCTGTTACGTTCTTTCATTGTTTATGCAGAGCAATTCTGAGTTGATGAATACAAAGAAGATGACGAAGAAATCCAAGAAACCCAAGGTCCCCGTCATGGCCAAGGAGGAACCAACGAAGAAGGTTTTGATATCTGATACTACTTGCCTTGGTTTAGGCAAGGCATCCTGGGAGAGTATCTACAATTTGTTGGAAGTAGAGGATCCTGAAGAACTCGAGGTGGAAGCAACAACAGATGGCACGAGTAAATCAGAGAATACTGTTAAGAAATTGGCTTGCTCATATCTTCATAAAATAGCAGCCCGTGCCAAAGTTTTACCCTATAATGATGTGGTCAGGTAGGTTATTAAGAGCATCGCAACTACAGACATAAATTTCTTCACAGTAGAAGGAAGAATGTTTGGGTCATTTAGAGCTGAAGATATTAGACAAATGTACCATTTGCCTCGACCGGAGAAGCATTATAACAAAGCATTTTTGGAGGCTTTTGCCAAGGAGAACACTATCGAATTTGATCCTATCAGATAATGGAGGCATTTTTCAACCAAGCACAAACATGAAACATTAGGTATGTAGTCCGTAGATTCGTTGGCCTCTCCTTATTGTTATGTTGGTGCAGTGATGTGCAGACTCTTCGGAATTCATAATTCTGCTAAGTTTTCTATAGAGATGGTACCACTAATGGAGGCTGCAACTAATGGCTTTATCATGGACTGGGCAACCATGTTGTCTAATAAATTGGCCAACCAGATACTTGAGTATAGAAAAAGCAGGGTTGTCTCTACCCGGGTGATACCCCCTTTTTACATGAGTGCCTATATTATGGACACTATCTGTTTCAATTCTGAATATTCCATTCTAGGATGGAAATGGACTCCGTAGGACCCCAAGCTCATCCACCTCTATCATAAGGAACTTTGGAAAGCCCATTACAAAAACCACTTGTACAGAATTTGTCATGGTTTTATTCTTCCCGTGTATTATGCCATATTCAATAAGCCTGCCCCTAGGTTATTCGAGGAAGCATCAATTGACCTAACTGCAATTTAGTTGGTTTGGGGAGGAGAGATTCACCTATATAAGACTTTTTGGCAGTCTTGCCAACCCACATGTCCTTCCCCTGTATATCCCTGATAAACAACTGGCCAAAGAATATCAAATAACAGTTGGAGGGATGTCAAAGACTCTTAGGGATTCTAAAAAGCACATGTGGCCGACATTTCCCCTTCGATGCGGTGCTTTTACCTTGCATGATTTCAAACATGCAAAGAAATAGGCCGAGAAAATAAAGCTGTTAAACCTCGCAACTATCCCAAAAAGGCAGTATGATCCTAGATCGGTTGCCTACATTGTTACTGCTCAAGACAAAATAGCCAAATTTGATCATTAGAAGGATAGCTACAACGATTTGTTTGTTTCAGCAGAAGTATTTTCTCAAGTCAAACATTTGGCCAAAATCAAATTGGGAGCAGAAGGACTAGAGGAATTCTATAAGATCAGGGCACGGAGATTGGAAACCCTACCTCTAGACTTATTGAGTACAACCTCTATGGAACAACCCCAAGGCCACAGTGAGGAGAAAATTACTGAGAAGACTCTCGAAATTGAAGAGATTCCCGAGAAGGAGAAGACACCAGAAAGGGAGCAGAAGCAGGTAAGAACTAAGGAACCCCTTGATACAGATATTAATATTGATCCCAAGTTAATCAAGGAATGGGAACAGTTTGATTCAATCATCAGTAACCCCAATAAAACCCAAGGGTTCACTACACCAGAAGTGGCTACAGTGAAAAGACTAGAAGTCAACACAGTTCTGATTATAGGAACAAGTGGCCCACTTAGGTTTCAGTAAGATAAAGAGATTATTCCTCAAAATCCCACTAAGGAGATTGTACTGCAAATTGAAGAAATACCACCACTTGATGTCTTCTACAGTCCAAAGCATAGATTTGTAGTCAAAAGACAGATAAAGAAGAAGAAAATTGATCAAATTCCTCTTTTGACTCCTCAGGCAGAGATAATGAACGTGGTATGGAAAGTAGAGGTCAATCCCTCTGAAGATTTAACAAAACTATCACAGTATGCGGGAGCTTATACAATAGCGACAATGGATAAGGCCTCAGAGGTTAGCCACCTGATGAGGGAAAAAGACCAAGCAATCATCCAACTAGAGGCATTATTGGCAGGACAACAACAAAAGGTAGATCAGCTTGAGCGACAGTTGATTGAACAGAGGCAATTAAATGAACAATTAAAGGAGCAACTAAAACTAGAGAAGTAAAGAATTGATGAACAAACCCTCCATAAACAACAAGAGTTGTCTCAAGAGTTGAGCAGACTACAGTTGTTGAGTGAGTAGGAGAAGAAATCAAATGAAGAACAAATTACACAAATGAAAGACCAGATAGAACGGTTCAAAGGATATCCACAGATAAATGAATTCAGAGCAGAAGCCCTGGAAATGACCAAGGCTTTGTCCCGACAATTGGATATTCTATGTCATAATATATCATTGGCTGCCCCTTTATGTGATATCTCTGCATCTATGATTGAAAAATCAGAGGATGCTAGGTTTGAATTAGATAAGAAAAATGAAAAATTAAACAATTTTCTATCATGGCAAGATTCAAAAGAAGGAAAGGCTACCAATCTGCCAAGGATACAAGAATCACATAAGGAAATCTTGTTTTCTGAATGGGAGTCTCAATTAATGAAAGCTGAAAGAGCCACGTCCAGATGCAGAGTCGCAACAAGTAATCTGGTTGAATTGATAAACAATAGTTTGCATGTGTCTGATCTGATTACAGACTGCTCTCCAGGTAAACTCCCAAAGGTGAAATTGTTGGAACAACATTAGAAACAAGAGCTGACACAAAGGGAAAAATTAATCGGAGGAATCCAAAGCCTAACATGGGAAACATTTTGGTTCTTCCTTGTCAAACCACACAGTCCGCAGATGGCAATGAAGTGTCTCTCGGATGCAATCAACTATATGGTCTCCAAACTCTCCGATGCCACCTATACAGCTCAGCTACACTTAAGGATGAGTTAGCCTAACAACCTATAAAGTCCTTTCTTTATGATATTATTGGCCATCCATCTTCAAAGATGCCAAAGAATATGTCAGGAGGTGTGACAGCTGCCAAAGGGTAGGAAAACCTACTCCTTCAAATGAAATGGCACTACAAATTAAGGTACTCATTGAACCTTTCGAAAAATGGGCCTTGGATTTTATTGGACCAATTAATCCCCCATCTAAGCAAAAGAAGTAAATATCGGTATGCATTGATTATGCCACTAAATGGGTAGAGGCTAAAGCATTACCTTTTGCTAATAAAAAATTTGTAGTTAATTTTCTTTTTGAGAACATCTTCACTTGTTTTGGTGTTCCAAGAGAAATTGTGACAGATCAAGGATCTCAATTTACATCTAAAATGGTGAAGAGTCTTGTAGAAGATTCCAAGATCAAACATAGGAAATCTACTCCCTACCATCCACAAGAAAATGGTCAAGTTGAATCTACAAATAAGGTGATTGAAGGAATTCTCACTAAGACTGTGCATCTACATAGAAGAGATTGGGTAGAAAGGCTTCCTAAAGTCTTATGGGCTTATAGAACTACATGGAGGAACACAACGTGACATACACCCTATGAACTTGTTTATGGGAAACAAGTCTTGTTCCCTATAGAGTTTCAAATCAAAACCTTCAAGATGGCAGTCCAATTGGGACTGGATTTATCAGAGGCACAGAAACAGAGATTAGAGAAACTCAATGAGCTTGATGAAATCAGGCAAGATGCAGTTCAAACAACCAATATAGTCCAACAACAAAAAGTTAAATGGCATGATAAATATATCAACGGGAAAAAGTTTCAAGTAGGAGATTGGGCACTGTTGTTTGATTCAAGATTCAAAGATTTTCAAGGGAAGTTTCAAACTCGTTGGCTCGGGCCATATGAGATTGAAGAAGTCTTTAATAACTAAGTAGTAAGGATAAGGACAATAGATGGAAGCAAAATACCTCTTCTTGTGAATGGTCATTGATTGAAGATATATCAAAAACCAATTTCAAGAGATGAGTTCATTAATATTTTCTAGAATAACTCTGAAATGAAGCTAGTGAAGAAGAATTCTTCTTCTCCACTAACTTAGCATCTATTTTTCCTAAAAAAATGATGAAAAAAACATTAAAAAAAAATAAAAAAAATTGTCTGAGTTTGAAAACCAATCATTGATTGGCATACTTATACAGAAAATACAGTGTGAAAATTAGAGATTTCTGAGATCCTATATTTTCCATTTCCTTTTTGTAATAAGTAGTGACAAAAAGCTACATTTATTTGCAGTTTAGAGTCTGCAAATTCATAGTCTCATTCTATCTCATTTTGTTTTCATTTTCTTTTACATCTCATTTCATCTCACTCTCATAACCCATTTCCATTTCATTTTTTTCACTCATATTCCATAGCCATACTTCACTTTTCCTTCTTTTCACATTTTGTAGCTAATTCCATTCTGCAGCTAATCTGATTTTGCAGCTACAACTTACTTATCAGCTCTGGCACAATTGTACAGCTCACAAATAAATCATGAATGCAAGAAATTGAAGAATCAATCTTTGGAGACCAAACATGCTAAAGGTACCTATGGATCAACAACAAAAGAGTTATCAAACAAAAGGTTAAGTTCTAAATGTAAAATTCAAAATTTATTTCAAACAACAAGTTAAAAACATAAGGCATATATAATATGAATAATCGTATGTCTCCTTAACAAGTTATCATTTGATTTAACTGCCACTTCATCATACCACATCTTCTCCACATCTTCCATACTCGATATCAAACGGTCCATAATAACTTCATCACACCAAATATCTGCTACACTCTCCATACTCTATACCTAAATGGTCTCTGATAACTCCATTTGTTAACGATCATGACTACAATGTGACCAATGTATCAACGTCTCTCCAAACCCTCACCGTCTACTTATTCCATGAAAACTCGTAGTTATTTTTCACCATACCCATAGTCATTCCATTTCATAGACCAGGAGAGTAATTCTAAAGGTGAAGAAATTTTGCGAAATAGAAGCCATGGGACTCATTATCAAGACAAAGCTAGTAGGAGCAAAATATATGGAGGGATTCCCACTACTCAAGGAGATGCTGCAGAAGGCTGGATGGCTCAATTTCATTGAAACATTTGATGGCTTCCGTAAAGAGATCACAAAATCTTTTACTATATCATTCGATGGTGCATAAGTAGAAATTGAAGACATTAAGTTTGCAGTAACAGAATCCTACATAGCAGAGGCTACAAAACTACCAAGACATGGTGAGAGATGGTTCAAAAACAAGGAATTCCACATTGAATCATGGAAAGTAATCCTCAGGAACCCAGGTATGGATGTCTCTGTGTTTAGAAAAGGAATTCCTATTTCAGCACTTAAAAATAAATGGAGAAGCATGCTTTTGATATTACAGAAAATGATTACCTGTGAGGGTAGATTCGGGTGCATGTATGTCTATCATATACATTTATTGATGAACTTTCTAGAAAATGGAGACATCAACCTCTCTTTCTTCCTACTAAATAGTTTAAGGAGTATGGCTTCAAATGTACAAAAGAAAATAGAATTCCTAGATGCAACCATGTACCATCATGGGTTGGTAAAAATACTAGTTGAGTTTCATTTGAAAAGAATAGGATATACTTGGGCGAATTTCCTGATAAGAAACTATTTCCAAGAGGCACCGGAATCACTTGAAGAGGGTAATGTCAGAAGGAGTAGGAGGAAGAAGACCAATATAACCATTCAAAGCAAACCTAAGTCCTCCACACAAAAAAATGATCAAGAGCTAATCTCTGAAGATTTCACAGAAATCAGGGAGCAGATCAAGCAAAAAGGGAAGATGATAAAGAAATCTAGTGGAATTACTGGAAACAAACTTGAATCTTCATTGCAACAAGATGATGAACAATTAATCTCTGAAAATTTGACAGAGATTAGGAAACAAATCAAGAGAAAAGAAAATATAGGAAAGGAGAAAAAGGGTACAAAGGAGGAGAACATAAGCCCTCTACAACTTAGAAGGAGCTCTAGACTCCGAGGTATGCTAAAGAAGGTATCATCAAAAGGAACAAAGTTCATAAATTTAGAAGAAGAAACCCCAATACGATCTCCTGATAATGTTCCATTTACACATAGTCCTCAAAATTCTCCTAAACAATATTTCGAAGGCAGCACCAGCAGCAGATCTCCAGGCATAGACCCAATGTAGCAACCAATATATGATTATATAGAATCACTGGAGAAGAAAAGTGCCTCAATGGATCCAGAATCCTCAGCCAATCCAGAAATCTCTATCAATCCACAAGAACCTCTAACTGACTCTCTCAAACAATAAATCTATGAGTTAGAGATATTGAACAAACATATCAAGAAAGAAAATGAAACCCTGAGGGAACAAAGTAAATTGGATAAAGTTATTCATGATAATAAAATACTACAACTAGGGCTATGGTACAAGAAGAATAGGAAGTTGAAGAGGAAGAATATAAGCTTGAAAAAAACAGTCATCAACCTTAAATACAGGCTTCTTATGAAGAAACCTAGGATGACAGTCACTTCAAAGAGGAGCAAAAGAAGAAAATTAGATGTACTAGCAGAAGTGACTGAACAAATGCAATAGGAAAGAAGAATTCACATTTTTGGAAAATTGCATGGGGACATGCAATGATTTTGCAGTGGGAGTATGTTGAACCTCAGAATTACCCCCTCCTTGACAACTTTTCTCACTTCTTTCCCTTGTTTTTCCATAAGAATACAAATCCTCATCAATGATAAATGATAGATTTTGTCTTAAGGAGGGCATCAAATGATTGACATGTTATATTTTTATGTTTTTTCTATTTGAATAAGTTTTTGCAAATTAGCTACAGAACGTAGCCTATTCTGTAGCTAATTGTGTATTCCATAGCTAGTTCCATGGTCTGACAAGTTCCAGGTGTCAAACAAAGAAACCGGCCACATGGGCATCTCTGGAATTAGCTCCACATGAATTCTATCCTAGTCACTCAACCTAGATCGATAAGAAAGCCATCTCAAGACCACAGTCAAAGGTGGAGTCAAACGTATGAAACCTCGAAGCAATATGACTCTTTGTCTACCCTTTTGCGGTTAATTAATAAATCCAATAGTTCAGTAGCAGCATTAACTCGGATCAGCCACCTCTGTTAACGGTTCTATGCAAACATCTCGCTCGAATTCAAGTCACTTGTAGCTGATCAAACATTTACGTAGTCTTGTTGTGATACGTGTAGACCACTTGTAGCTAATTTTCCTCAAAGACAATTATGAATATTTTCTTTTAAATACTAGGTGTACAAAACCAAGAGGGGTTCGAAGTTTTTGATGTATTAAGCTCAGACTTTCAGCTCTCTAATTTTGGACTTTGTTCCTGTTTATAATATAAAGTCATGTGTTGACCAATGATCATTTGAAAGATTATTTTCAATTAGTTAGCAGCTCAATCCAGTTAGTTGCAGAGGGCCCCTGCACTGAAGGAGGTTTTCTTTTCATTTGTTTTCTATTCAGTTTTAATTTCATCATTTTCTTTTAGCAGTATTTTTAACTTAGGTTGATTTCTTGTAGTTTGATTTCTTTTAGTTTTGATCAGTAGCATAATATTAGAACTCAATTGTGCAATATTGTTTCTCTAACCCATTTCATAAAAGGAAACGACTTTGTTTCTAACAGAGTGAGGTTGAAAGTAATGAGAATGCGTTGTTGACTAGTTTACTCACTGTTTTTGTTATTTATTTTCTAGTTCAGATTGTCAATGCACTGTGATAATGAATGTTTTTTATCACCATTTCAAGCTGATACCCATCCTAAACTAAATGGTTAAACATTCACTTTACACAATGGTTGAAACCAATCAGTTACCTTCTGCATGCTTTTATTTAGTTCTCTAGATCATAAAGTACAAAACGTTGCTTGTATTCCATCTCAAGAAGGTTATCTTTCAAAATTCAAGGTTAGAGTAACTAGAAGTACTTCAGTTAATTTCATTTTCTATATTTATTTCAGCATGCCTTACAACTTCACCTCTTAATTTTAAGAATTAGATTCATGACTTAGGATTAATGACAAGATAGGACAAATGCTTTGTTTTACCTTCTTTTAACTTAGATTTTTACTAGTCTTAAGCTCTTGGTTCACCTTTAGGAAGTTTAGATTTAGTTTCTCATAGTTCAGTTTGTACATCATTAGGAATCAAAGAATAGAAACCCCTAAAACAATATAAAAATATAAAACAATGAAGTAGGAAGGGTTAACTAACCACATATAGTGCACTGCACTTCATCAGCTTACAAACCTCGGTTGATAATTCATGCAAGCAATTTAGGACACTAAATTGACTAAACAGTGGGCCCATTAGATTTTTATTCGGAGATTAGACTTAGGAGAAGTTATTTTGTTGTTACTAAATTACACATGGGGGCCACCCACACTATGGAAATACACACTCCCGAGTTTGTTTTGCATGGAGTTTGTTAAGTAAGGGCCCACGATGGAGGTAAAATTGGAGGAAAAAGTGCTCCACAAAATATATATAAGGAAGGAAACTCTCCTAATTTCATTCATCTTTGACATATCGAATTTCTCTTCGGTTGCTCGAGTTGCTTAGCCGAGTCACTTGTTGTTTAACAAGAGTTATTCAAGCGACGAGCGCACCCTTTCTTCGGGGGACTTTGAGTGCCACCCTAGAGAGGTTTATCTTCATTCTTTCATAGGAGTATTTCATTGTGGTTTCCAGTAGTTGCATCCATCTCCAGGTGGTGCTTATTTCTAGAGGACACAGTGAAGGAAGGTTGAGTTTTTTTGTGGCATCTGGTGGAGGAGTTTTGGTCAGGAGAATTTCCAGAGAGGAGGCATAGGAGTTTTGCTGCCATTTTGGAGAGTTTTGGATCTGGAGGAGAGTGCTCCCATTCAATGTGACTTTCGTACTTCTTGGGCCAGCGTAGAGGCAACATTTTGTGCTCACGTGGGAGGTGGAGACTCAACCATTATGAATGATCCTTGTTGATAGAGATAAGGAAAACATTAGTGGAGGTGATTATTACTTTTCCAGAGTGTTTGAGGATAATTTTTCTGGTGTATTGGTAGACAATGTGCTTCAACAGTTTTGGAGGGCATAGGGCCTTTGGGGGTTGATTTTGGAAGGTCAAAATCTGACCAAACCATTCCTAGGTTTTTTTGGGTTTTGAGAGAGGAGTTTGTGGTTAAAATTTCATAATTTTTTGAGTATTATCCGGATATGAAATCCTCATTCTTATAACAGGACGAATTGTGAGTAGCTTGAGAATTTGCACCATTTTATGGGTTTGAATTTGGCTTGGAGATAGGCCAAACCCTTTTGGGATTTTTCTAGGTTTTTGACAGGGACATCATAAGAAAATTTTCAGAATTTTATGAGCATCGATGGTGGAGTTTTTAGCGATATCTTTATAGAAACAGTGCAGATTTGTTGGGGCAACGTGGAGCAATAGTTGGACAATTTATGGGTTATCATTATTTCACCTCGACATTTCTCCGCTTGCCAAAAAAGGAAAATATGGGTGTATTCCTTCCATATATTTGTACTCTTTCACCAATTATAATAGAATGTATGAGCGGCTTGCATATTTATGACTATTATGGGTGTATTCTAATTGTTTTGAAATTTATGCAGTGAAATGTTAAGAAATTTACGGCATAACATAAATAATTATTGAGAGGAATAAATATAAAAAATAAACAGCAACAACCATAAACACATAAACACAAATGTTTGTCCGGGAAAACCCCAAATCCGGGGAAAACCCAACCTAATAAGATCTCATTAGATTTTGATTTCATCAATTTTATTTTTTTTGTTTATTGCTGCTGCGCTTCTGATCCATCCTTTCTCAATTTGATTTACTCAAAAACTTCCATCAAACCGCTCCAATTGCGAGCCCATCAAGAACCTCGTAGATTCTAGCACCAGTGGCCTCACGTAGCAGAAAACGAATCATTTTTGAAGCTGCATGAACAATTTTCTTCTGCTGACCTTCTTTAAATAGCCGCATGAATCCCGAACAATTCGTCAGTATGTTCCAAAATGGTAAATATCGCAAATGCACTGCGATCCCTGGTAGTTATTGCGCTATCTTCCACACATTCTCCTCGAGGTTCTTCCCCGTACGATTGTTCCACCATTATTTTCCAGACCCAGATCTGTAAAAATGCTACATTGATCTCATCAGGCACTATAAACCCCTGGCATCAAAGAATCACTTTGAAGCCAATATCTGGCTCTGATACCAGTTGTTAAGAAATTTACTGCATAACATAAATAATTACTGAGAGGAATAAATATAAAAAATAACCAGCAACAACCATAAACACATAAACACAAATGTTTGTCTGGGAAAACCCCAAATCTGGGGAAAAACCCAACCTAATAAGATCTCATTAGCATTGGCCAAAACCCTGGCCAATTTGACCAAGTGAGCCTTCACTTCTCACCTCCAGATCTTACATTAGAATGAAGTCCTTCCAGCCTTTTATAAGCTCCATTACATATAATACCATGGGCAGAATACTATGGGTGCACAATACCATGTGCCCCAAAACCATCACTGTTTAACCTGGTCAATTTTGACTCTATCTTGAGTCAAGTTTACCTAACATGAAAAAATGTTATTTGCTTGCATAACACTATTTTTCCTATTTTGGAACATTACAGGACACGTGCTCGAGGCGAGTCAACAGAAGCAATTTGGTGGAGCAATTGGCGATGTGCGATGGGGGTGCACACCCGTCACACATAAAGTTGAGGTGTGATAAACAAAAGTATGATTAATTGTTGAGAGAGGCATGATAGAACCAACATATATGATGCAGAGGACTTTGCATTGGGCCGACACATCATATAGGGGTGAAGCTTTCTTAGAGGGCAAGTCGGCTTTGTGGACCGACGCCCAAAGTGACATGACTCTTCATAATTCCAAAATGGAGGTACTCGTATATATATGAGTTGGCCGACTGGAGGATAGGATCATGGGAGATCAATCAGACATCTGAGATAGTTTACAGTGTAAAGGATCAAATTTCGGAGGAATCACAGAACTGCAGAGTGAATTTTAGGAATGAGCCTGCAGGGCATGCAAGCAGATATATAATATTGCAGAGTTCAGCTGGTCAGATGGGGGTCACAGGGTGGACGGACCACAACCCTGTGTAGAGGAAAGGATTGTGATCGATGGACGTTGAAGGCACAACATAGAGTGTAGGTCGGGATGCAGTGTGTAGAACTGCCAATTCATTATATAACTGGGTAGAGGCCGAGTTCGGTGAACCGACCTCCCCTATGAAATTGTAAAATTATGAAAAGAAGAATTTTATAAAGAAGTTATAAAATTTGTCTATCTCGTGTTGGTTTCTTTGCACATTGTTGTCATTGTTGTAAGTTATGGTATTTCCACAAATAACTATAATAAAGAAAGAATAAAGTTGATGTTTGTAGGCATAGTCCGGAAAACATGAAGAAACAAACTAAGTATGTTTAGCTGGTGTCACACGACACTCCAAACGGGAAAGCCCTGGAGTAGAGCCAGTGTCTAAAGCCCCTTATCGCATAAGCATTCCTGAGTTAACCGAGCTTACGATGCAATTACATGAATTGTTGGATAAATGATATATTCATCCCAGTGTATCACGATAGGGAGCTTTGGTGTTATTTGTAAGGAAGAAGGATGGCACACTGCAATTTTGCACTGATTATAGGCAACTTAATAAATTAACCATTAAGAATAAGTACCCCCTGCCTCGAATTAACAATCTTTTTTTATCAAGTCAAGAGTGCAACAATTTTATCTAAAACTGATCTATAGTCAGGATACCACCAAATTTAGGTAAGGGACGAAGATGTTTGTAAGACAGATTTTAGAACTTGTTATGGACATTAAGAGTTTGTAGTCTTACCTTTTGGGTTGATTAATGTGCCAACGACATTCATGAGTTTGATGCATGGCATATTCCATCCTTTCTTGGATAAATTTGTTCTGATATTTATAGATGACATATTGATTTATTCTAAAACCTTAGAAGAACATAAAGAGCACTTATGTATAGTGTTGCAAGTGTTACAAGACCATCAGTTGTATGCAAAATTTACTAAATGTGATTTTTATAAAAATCACATTTAGTACTTTGGGCATGTCATTTCAGTTGAGGGAATGGCGGCTGACCCCGAGAATATCAAGAACATTATGGAGTGGTCGGTGCCTAAAAATGTAGTTGATATGGGGTATTTCCATTGTTTTATAGAGGGATTTTCTTGGATCGCGTACCCCATCACTTCCTTACAAAAGAAGGGAATTTTTTTAATTGGACTAACAAATGTCAACAAATTTTTGAATAATTAAAACATTTATTAACCACTGCCCCTGTATTAAAAACTGCTGACCCAAACAAATAATTTGTAGTTTACACAAATGCGTGTCTGGAAGGAGTGGGTGTGGATTAACACAAGATGGGAAGGTGATAAAATATGAGTCACGAAAGCTGAAAGAACATGAGCAATGATATTCTGCCTATGATTTAGAATTAACTACCATAATCCATGGACTGAAAATATGGAGACACTATCTTCTAGGCAAAATCTTTCTGCTGATGACATATCATAATAGTCTGACAAGTTATTTCAAGCAACCCAATTTAAATACCCATCAAGCAAGGTGGAATGCCTTCCTTAGTGAATTTGAATTTGACATCAAGCATTTAAAAGGCAAATAAAATTGTGTTGCGGATGATTTAAGCAGAATAATACGTTGTATTTATGAACTACATTATAATAGAATAGAATTTAAGTTTCTGGAGCAAATTAAAGACGCTGCTCAGAAGGATCCTGAATATAATTTCTTATGGAAGCAAGCTCAGCAAGCTAACAGCTAGGAAAAACAGGCATAGTACAATATGAATAAATATTAATTATTAAATTTTAGGAAGCAGATATATGTTCCAAAACAGATTTCAATTAAGCAATTGATTTTGGACGAATATCACAGGAGTCCTTACAATGCCCATTCCTGATACTAGAAAATGTTTTCAGTGATTAAAAAGGATTATTTTTGGCTAGGGATGCACAAGGATATCACAGACTATTTGAAAAAATGTATAGAATGTCAGCAAGTTAAACTTGAACATCAACACCATGTTGGTATTCTTCAACCAATACCTATACGTTAGTGGAAGTGGGCAGTCATTACACTTGACTTCATCACCAGGTTACCCAAATCTAAAAATTACAATGATTAAATCATGGTAATCGTGGATAAACTCAGTAAAGTAGCTCATTTCATTCTGGTACAATCTACTTTCAAGACAGTTCAAATTGCTGACATTTTTATGAAAGAAGTGTTTTGGTTGCATGGTATTCATAAGATATTTATATCATACAGAGATGTAAAATTCACCTCCGCATTTTAGAGAGCCCTATTTACAGGGTTGGGAACTCAAATCCAGTTCAACACTACATACCATCCACACACTGATGGGCAAACTGAATGTGTGAATCAAGTACTGGAGGATATGCTTCAGATGTATGTTAAGTAGCAGTCCAGTAAGTGGGAAGAATAACTGCATTTGGTATAATTTTCATATAAAAATCAGTATCATGAGTCTTTAGAGATAAGCCCCTTTGAGGTGTTATACGGAAGAAGATGTAGAACACCTACGAATTGGAACAGTCCTAAAAATAGATTAATGCTAGGGCCATAAATGTTGGAGGAAATGAAACGAAAAGTAAAGAAATTTCGACAAAATTTAAAAGCTACCCAAGACAGGAAAAAATATTATGCTGATCAGAAAAGAACATATCGATAATTTGAATTTGGAGATCATGTATATGTGTGAATCAAGCCCAAGAAAAGAACTTTGAGATGGACTAGTTGTGCAAGGATTGACCCTCGCTTCTGTGGTCCTCTCCAGATAATTGAAAGAATTGGACGAGTGGCTTACTGACTAGCCTTACCGAGTGATATAAAAGTTCATAATGTATTTCATGTATCATTGTTGAAACAATATGTGTATGACCCTAGACAGGTGATTCATTGATAGGATGTTCAAGTAATGCATTAAAGATTTATTTTGATATTGATATAATGATTTTTTTCGTGAACTAATTTCAGTATGGTTGTTGTAATGGGTCGAACTAGATGAAGAGTTCTTGGTAGAACCTCAGTGCATCCTCTGTTGGGTTGTGTTATATTCTTTCCACGACTAGCCCACGTAGTTACCTGGGGGGTTAGAAGGGGGGTAGAGCCCCCCCTTTGTTGCGCCGATTACGTAGTGGGAGGAGTCATAGGGGGTTTGAGGGGTGCAGGTAACACCACTCTATGGGGTCAAGGGCAGCGCCCTGGAAACTTTTGGTTCTAGACCCTATATTAGGTTGGGCGGACCTACCTATGGTTTTGTGCATGTTTTTTGCACATGGTTTTGGACGCGATGGTTTTCGGTCCATGGTTTTGGACGCGATGGTGTAGGTAAGTCTTTAGTTCTTATTTTTCTTATTTTTTGTTAAAAGGGGTTTTCTGTGTTCTTTTATGTATTGTTGGGTGAACTGAAAAATACAGAATAATAGTTTATAATGAAGAAATCTAATAACCTATATATAACCTTTAAAAGAGAAAGTTTGTAGAGTAAGTTGAATAGTCCAAACCTCTGTTCAGAAATACATAATGAGAAAATATTACTGAAAAGATGTAACCTATATAAACATGTGATTGACTTGAATGGCTAGAAGTTGGGAAAATCGGTTTTTCCCAAACTTAACGGACAACAAAGACACCTGGTAGTCAATAGGATTCCTGGTAAAGCCGAAAGGTCACAAGCATGAAGCTTGTATAGGAAGTCCGAGAATCGATCAGTTTGTTAGTCAATCACTTGAAGGGAAACGACAGGTCCTGGTTCACCTAGGTCCTGGTCACTGCTAGGTGAGCAAGAAAGAAAAACTACGGAAAAAACAAGCTAGGAAACTTGTTATGATTTTGGATACAATTAAGAGGATACAATTAAAATTCCAAACAATAAATTAAAAATATACATATAATCTCTATAAGCATGGGTCTTGATTGAACTGTAACAGTAGAAACTCTCATAAAGTTCAACACAAAGATTACATGCAACAACAAAAAAATGAGACAGTGTGAATGCAAAAGAGGTTATTTAGAAGTCTCTTAGCCTTATAAACCGAGTGAAATACTAAAAACCATAATCACAAAACCCATTAAGCGTTGTGGAATTAACGACAAGTTCATCATAAACATTATAAGCACTGGAACACAAAATATTAAGTAACATCTTTCTATATAACTAAAAAAAGAAACCCTAGTTCATTCCAAGTTGATAGGGTCGGCAAATACTTTACGACACTTGGACTAGGGCTCAGTTCTTTTAACAATAAAACAATACAAGTCATATGACGTCATTTCATAACATTAAACCCTACCTTTCACTGCTTTAGAAAAGAGAAATAAGGCGTGAAGCCTCCTTAACCATAAACTTCATGTAAGGAAAACACAATTGGAAAATCCCTGAACTCATGTTAAGTAAAAAAACCTAGAATTTGGGGTAACGTCCCCTCCACAACTGGTAGACACCGTGTCGTGGGGTATGGAATAGCATAGCCTTCATTGGAAAACGAAAACGTAAAGGTTAGTGAAGACCCATAATGAAAGAGATATAGAACAGAGACTTGATTCTCTCAAGAAATATAACACCCGTAAAAAAAAGGAGCAACATGTTACCTATGCGAGGGTAATATTTCCATCTAACCCTCGGTCATACCCCATAAATAATTCATAGGGTAAACCTACAACAGTAAAACGCTGAAAAACTTAGATTTCATAAACATGAGTCGTTGGTGAAGAAAGAGTAAGTATAATAATTTTACTGTAGACGGCTTACCAGAGAAATAGGAAAAGCATAGCAAACCATTGACTGCATACTTGAAAGAGACCAGTCACCACTACTATCAGTTAAACTTCTAAGAATTCTACTCGCTCTTGAGAGGAGGTCCAGTTTGGTAGGGTTTTACCTGTGGCACCAATTGCAATAGTTACCGAAGGAAAAATAGCCAAGAAATCTTAACATTATGTTACCAATGAAGGGGGAATAATGTTTACCATGTTGGTGAAGAGGCAAACATGTTCCTGGTCGCAGAAGAAGATGGAGACAAAGTAGGTTGCAGAGCATGAACTCGTATAGGTGGCAGAGCGAATGAAGGGAACTGAGTGGGGGATAGAGTAGGGTTAGTTACCATAACCATCTCCAAGAAACCCCTGATCGTTGGATCATTCGCCCTTCATCTCATGATGGGAGTGTGTCCACCTACCAGTCAGATCAATTGACAATTACCAGTAACTACCTCCTTCGAGAGGGTTCCATGCTTGTGCTTTTATTAAACATTGGATAAAGCTCGTGAGATTAAATTACAATGTATTCCACGCTTAAAAATCATTAATACAATGTTATTAGACCAAGCCACCATTTCATTAACATGAGATCCTTATCTAACCAATCAATGAAAGACGTAATATTAACATGAGTTAATGTTGTTATAAATAAAGTTTAAATATGATGTTATTATTTTTTTTATAATGATATTATAGTAAATTTCTATGGATGTGCATGTTACAACTTATCAAAATATGATGACCTAAACATCTTAACATCCAAGGCAATGGAAGTTTGAGTTGAATACTAATTTATTAGAACATATGAAGCCCCTAATGCAAGGTATATAGGCTATTTTAAAACCCACATTTTAATATATATATACATATATATAAAGGTCACTTTTGCATTGCAAAATTAATTCTAAGCCTACATCTAAAGAAATATGTATGGTGGGGACGTCAAATTACAAGCTTTTTTTGACATTTTGTATCTACTCATGGAAAGTGTCTCCATTTTTGGAGTGAAACTATAAATGGATATGCTTCTCCCTCTAGAATTCCACTTTATGTTCATTGGACTCCTTGTCATGCGAAAGAAGCTTCCCACCTTGTCAATTTTGTGTTGTGCTCCTTAACCGACTCAAAAGAGTCAATTATCTGAGAAAAGTGTTCCACATATTCCCTGAGAACCATGTTACCAAATCAGATTCACCAATCAAATTATTTTCACTTTCGCATGTCTTTGCGCCTATATCTATTATTTTTATCTTGGCTTTTTGTCCTATGCATAAATCATAATCTTTATGAAAACAATGTTGTTTTAAAGCGGCCACTTGTACTACTAAGCATATATATATTATGTCTCTCTATATGTATTCTGCCTTGTAGCTAACACTCTTATCGTCATCACTTAGCAAAAATGTTCACTTGCGATACTGTAGAAGCACCTTTATGCGTCCTGGGTTCAGACCCTCTAGGCTTCACACTCCCTCCTTTTAAAGACTTCAAGCTTCTCAAACACTAACTAATTCCGAGTCAAGAATACCAGGGCAACAAAACGACATGGCTAAACCCTCGCAAAACCAGAATGCCCACAACAGATGCCAAAATGTCTCATTGAAGTTGTGGTAGTTTAAGGGATTTTGATTGAGAAAATGGGGGAAATGGGTGTCAGAAATACGAATGCCCAATTACATGGGAGAAATTTAGCTCAGCTCCTATGACACCCCCAGAAAAGGTTGCCCGCGCCTACGATTTTGCAGTGTATTCGTTGAGAGGATCAAAAGCCAACCTCAAATTTCCTCTGCCGGAAATCCTTTGCACCTCTTCTTTATTGTTGCCTCAAATTCAAGCTTATGCCGCCAAATTCACCTGCAAAAGAATTCCAGCAGCCTTCTGAAGAAACATTTTCATCCTCCTGTTCGAAAGTGGAATGCAACAATGACGGGCAGGAGATTTGGACGGAAGAAAGCTTGCAATGTTGGGATTGGATACTTCTTGAATGTCTGGAGAGCGACAAGTCTTCTAATTTAATTGAATTCCCGCCGTTTGATGAGTTTATGGAGTAATTTGGGGTGAAGTTGTAGCTCACGGAAGGTGAAGGCAAGGCGATTCATTTTTAAATTCATTTGGTATGATCTTTTTTAAATTCATTTATAAATTAGGTCAAACTCACATGATTGATTTAAAAGGAAAAAAATCATTTATAAAAGGAAAAAATTGGATTTTGACTGGCACTAGGATTTTAGGGATTATTTTGAGAAAAGCTAATGTTCATATAAAAAAACTGATTACCTTAACTAAAACAAGGGAAACCTCCATTTATTGGCTTCCCAAAATATTGGGATGGGTTGCCTCAATTGACATCCTTGCATGGGATTCTAGAATTTCTAGAAGGTCATAGACCAAGCCAACATCCTAGAAGTGTGGAACATATTACTCCCATGATGATGAAATAAAGAAAAAAGGATGCTACCAATTGGACCACTGAAGGATGGAAAAGTTATATTGAGAGCGCGGGGGGGGGAATCAATATTATACATTTTTTAACAATCTTTAGGATATTTAATTTATTATCTAACAAACCACACAACAACACCATGAATCAAATAGTACACACATAGATAAGGATACATAGAAATTTATGTGGATACCCATATGAGAGAAGACAAAAAGCTTATGTCTAAATATTATTGTAGGAACCAACCTACTATTACATTCAATTTACTAGCACAAACCAAAAGGGTACACCCTGTAACACCTCCTCCCACATTTACCCATTTTTAAAAGCTCTCTAGTGTAAACATGAGTTGAGAGTTAACCTCCAAGTTCTAGTTGTGGAAGTGGGTCCTACAATTGGAAGCTTACTGATACCGCTCAGGAACACTAAATCACCCAAAAGTTTACCAACAACCTTTTATGGTTAGATCCTGAGCTAGAATTTCTTTTTACAATTTTTACCTCCCAACTGCACTCTTGAAACACTAGGCATGCAGTTGGAAGGCTTCAATCGCACCCATAAGCCTTATTGCATGTGGTTATAACCAAATTCTCTGGTTCTGTGCATACAGTGGCGAGATATGTGCCACTTTTTTAAGGATAGCCTATAGGCCATTGTCCAAAACTCATTAGAACTTTCTAGAATTTGGGCAGGTACAAAAAACATAAGATCAAAGACACACATCAAACTGAAAACCAAACATAGTAGGTAGGCACATAAAATTAGAAATAATTAATTAATAAAACAAAATAATTACAAGAGAACTATTGGCCTATTCATGGCCTCTCATTCCTTACACTCACTCTCACATTTCTACATCTTACATACCTCATAGGCTCACCTCAATTTATACAAATAGATCTAAACCAAAATAAGTTCTAGAACCTCAACAAACTCCCAAAATATCTCTCATAATCCATAAAATATCTCATCTAATCCCTTATCCCTAGATAAGAGCTAACTAATCCATAATTATCTCAAACCTTCTACTATACTCTCGAATCTTCTCCTATTTACAAGAATTATCATTCTCTCTTAAACTATTAAAAAATGTATATTAATTAATTAAATCCTACTTTACAAACTAAATCCTCTAATAAACAATTAACTCAGATGCACCTGCATCAGACTCCCTAGGTAAAAATAATTCATGGTCTCCCGACCATGTGTCTTCATAACTGATTATACATCCTCCTGGATCCCACACTTTAGTTTGTCGTTGATTAATTTCTTTACCATATTGTTTCCATTCTATTGTTATCTTTTTCTATCTTCCAGGATTTCAAACTTTATGCTGCAATTCTCGTTTCTCATTGGTGATATATGCTTATTCTGTTGTCATCAACAAGCTTCTGCCATCTTCTTTCCTTCCTGCAATATGTCGCTTTTGTGACATTTTCACAATCAATCTTGTAATCTCTTCAATTGCCATGTCCTACTTGTCTTCTTGCTAGTAAAAATCATCCATTCTTTGTTGAAAATGAGTATTGTCCTCCATGAACTAGGATACCACTCATCTTCTATCATTCTCTACTTATTGTCTTGGAAGTCATCCTTATTGCTGCCACTTTGCTGCTGCATTTTCTTCATGGAAACCTCGTCCTCATCCTCTATGAAATTGTTGCAATCCATCATCATTTCATTTGCTTCACTAATGTTCTTTGGATTGTCTAACCAATCCTCTAAAAAATCCATTTCTGTAGCAACAACTTCCATATATATGCCTTTGTAGACTTGCATAGGTTCTTCTAATGGTTCCTGAGCTCTCTTAATTTCCAGCTTACTCTCGACTTCTTGAGATTCTCCACTACCTGCAAACACAAATTAAGTATTAGTTTCAAAATCGTGAGACCCGAAGGTCTCTCTTATGACTTCCTGCATCCCTTCCTTATGTAGCATACATTCCTTCAAGTTGTCCACTGGCTCTTCCTCATCTTCTTCAATTTTCTTATTGGTGTACACATCCATACATTCATCATCCTTAGGTTGTTCTGGCCTCTTTTCAATCTGCACAATAGTCTTCAATGATTGTTCTTCAGAATAATTTATGGTTCCATTTGTGGGAATCGAACCCACTTTCATCTCATCATCGTTTTCACCAAGAAATGGTTCTTGCTCTGGTTCACAAATGTATATATTCGTCTAGAGTTTCTCTCCTTCTAAAACTTTCAGTTTGTGTTTCAGTATTTTTTCCATCAATTGTTTAATTGACCATTTAATTGTTCTCTTTATGACCCATCTGTGTCTCTATCTTTGTAATAGCTCTAGCAACACGTCAAATCGTGCCTTTAATTCAACAATCTATTTCTCATCATCACCAATGCTAATTTCTATGGCATCATCGTGGCCTTTCTCTGGAATATGCATCTTATTTTTCTTCTCTTTTCATGAACTTCACCTTGTTCACAGTAACTTGCAATTGAACTAACACTTTACCAAGTTATCCCCTCTGAACTTGGCCAATGGTTCCTTTCATTTGAAACTTACTATTTGAGCACTTTTTGCTCCTTTTAGATTCCTTTTGCTGCAAACAACAATTGCAGTAACTCTTCAAATTGTCCTTACAACACTTTGACCAGACTTTGTGTGTCGGTCTCCGCCAATCATGCACCCATTACATTCAATGACACTTCTGACTTGAATCTAAATTTCCTTTTGACTCGATATTTTTACACAATGGACCTTGGTGTACTTTGACTCTTAAATATTGATCTTTTTAATTACAATGACATCCAACCTTACTTGAACTCAATAACTCGATCAATTACATGACTCTTTGACTTGAATTTTACAATTGCGAGACACTCTCACTTCAAATCAACTTCGGCAAAGAATTTGGCAACCATAACCTCTTTTGGATTTCACAATTATGACTCTAATCTCAAAACTCACGACCTTCAAAAACTCAATAAATCAAAATTTTCAAATAGAAGATAAAAGACAATATAATCTCAGGTTACAAAAACTTCCAATCTTTCCCTTTTTCAAAATAAATAAATACAATTCATTTTACCAACTTTCCAAAATACTCCTTTCAAATAAAATAAGACTCTTTGATAATCCTTTATAATCCTCTTCTTCATAAGCTTTTTCTTTTCCAAAAATCCTCTTCTTCATAAGCTTTTTCTTTTCCAAAGCTTTTAAATCAAGGCACTAAAAGGGTTTCATTTGAACTTTAAAGAGCCTCTCAAATAAATAATTTTCAAATCTTTTAAAACTTGCCCACGCAATTCAAAACCTCTTTAAAAATATGAAAATACTTCATATAAGATTCATTCAACGTGACTTCCTTTCAAAAAGAACCTTTTATCCAAAACAAAATAAAACAACCACATTTAGGAATCACCTTTCCATATGTCGTTCAATAAGTATATGTGTGCCTTTCAAGTTTACTTTCATTTTCTGTCGCCTTTCTTTGAGAGGATGAACACCAAATATATGTCGTTCAACAGTTGTTAGAACCGCTAGCAAGGCTATTAATCCAAACCTCATTGGCAACAACGAACTGGTCATCTTATATAGTTTCCGGTAGTGATATGCACAGATCCACATGGAATTTATCCATCACAGGAATCGATCCACAAAAATCATTGGCTGCAAATCGGTGTGTTTCCTCTGTTCGCAATAATTCTACAAAACTTTGTTGATCTTTTATTTCAACAATAGTTGCACGAATAATAATTAAAATTTACAACACACCAGACAACGATATGGCAGCATAAACTCCAAATTATTGCACACTTCGGCTTCCCCTGATTGTGCACATTTTCATGAAGGCTCTTTCTATATGTTTATATAATTGGTCACTCCAATAATCCAGACAGCGACAACACACAAATCGTGCAAAATATCTGCACATCACACTTCACTTGTTGTGGAGGATCTAAACCAAGTTTGGACACTCGTTCCCATCGTTCCAGCCTAGGAAATCCAATGCATGGTTTGTATTTCATGTTCATATCAAAATGATACGAGACCTCTTATTAGTCCGTGCCCCTTTAGGGCTGGCAGCGACTATAGTAATCGATTTTTAGTCCATGCATTACTTTGACACGATAATCAATAAGGACATTTTAACTTAAAGCAAAGTATTCTGAAATGACACATTAACCAATACAATATTTTTTATTTTCTTATGGTTTTAACCAATCAACGAAATCTTCATCTTATTTGGCCTCAAAACAAGGTATACAGGCTCAAAAGTTAGGAAAAATTGGGAGAAGCACAAGTAATTAGAACAACCTGACAGCTTCATGAAGTAATGCTATCTTTGCCTTAGCATTAATTTGCTAACATTTAATGTTAAGAAAACTTATGGCGTATCTTCTTTGAATGCGAAAGTATATTTTTGTTAACAATTAGTTCCCAAGTTGTAGGTTATAGGTGGTGCAGGTTACAGGTGGTGCATGCATGAAGTTGGCAGCTGGTATTTTCGAGCATACGCGCAGTCGAACATACGGGTAGTGATGGCATCTTGATAAGAGGAGTGTTGCTGGAGGCATTGTTGCAAGCTTCAGCACCCCTATTTTTGTTGCAGGCTCTACGTGCGGTGATACTTCTTCATTTCACTTCTTCATTGTATTTCTTTTGGCCAGCTCATTTGACGCATAGCTCTGGTGCATGGTACCTCTCAGACGAACTACATCCTTTGCATAGCTCTGGCGCATGGTACCTCTCAGACGAACTACATCCTTTGCAGTGTATGGCCTCTGTGTGAGGCGAAATCGCTCTGAGTTCCACCATGTTTGGACCTCTGCTACTTCTGCCTCAATTTTTGCTTCCTCGTCCATCATCTGCACCACATTCATTCCACAATCTATATAAGTTTTACACTCTAACAGTGCAATGACGCAGTTTAGGCTTAGCTTTATGTTTCAAATCAAATTTAGCCCCAAAATGGCTGAGATTTTATTCTGGAAGAACATGGTTATCACTTATCAGATATAATCTATGCTATTCAGACAAAGTTTTCAACCAAAATTTAGAGCTGGCCAGGTAAAGACTTGTTGTAAAAAGCAAACTGAAACCAATTTTTTTATATTTCATATTGTTGCCTATAGTTTCGCCTTTTCAATTAAAAATTCATTTTTGGTCATCTAAATAAGTCTAAGAAATAGCAATATTATAACTCATTTTTTCCCTTAATTTATAACCACGCACGCACCCCACACTCGCTCTATCATTTTCACGTTGTTTCTTTATCCTTTCGCTTATCATTTTCATGGTGTTTCTTCATCTTACCTACTAAAAGACAGGAAATTTTTGGCACTTGACATTTCTTCTTTATTGAATTTCAGAAATATTCAAATGTCCAATAGCCAGTTATTTGTAAAAAATGCCCTGTATGTAAGTATTATTTTATCTAATAGTAAAGAAAAATATAACATTTTCATTTTAAAAAAAAAACTAAACGACCAACTTAGATGTTAATTTCTTCTTTAGCAAATATAGAGCACTTTTTTCGTGCACCAAGCTACTAGATGGCCAATTGATATTGCATCGCATAAAAGAAGAATCTTAAATAACAATATATAGGATAAGAGTGGAGAATTGGACATACCCCAAACACCATGAATAGAAAACGTTTCCATGCTGAAATGCATCCACTCGAGTTTCCATTTGGAAGTATCAAGTACTTGTAATCTCCCCAATGTTAGAGAGAAGTTGTCAAACAGAAAAGAAAGCAGTCACAAGAAATATTGAAAACAGGAGGTGTTTTGTCAAGGTGGAAGAAGATCAGAGTCTACATAATCTGCTATATTTTTCCCATTCTTAGAGTTTGTGTTTGGTATGCTGCATCTATAGATTTTTGACATTAAATATTCCTTCTACTGGTGACAAAATGTTATATACATCTCTTTAATGCTCTTGTCCAGTCGCAAATAGGCTTGTTGAACTGATTATTTGTTTAACGTTTATTTAACCCTTTGTTTTGGGAGCGGAGATAACAGATCTCAGATCATACATGATTTCCACAGCAGAATACAGAAACACACCCTAACTAGCACTAATTCGCTATGTTTCATAGAAGAGACGCATTCGACGGCGTTCCGACTAGGGAACAAACTCAAACGTCGGAGAACTGTTCCAACAATTTTGGATTGAACCCTGTCATTCTGAATCTCCAAAGAAACCGAGCTACAGAAGGCAAAAAGAAAGCAGGGTAGAAAAGTGTACAAAACAACCAAACAATTTAATTTATAGAAAGAAAACATTAAATTTGCAGACTAACCAAAAGGGCTTGATCATCTACTCTTACCATCAAAATCGCTTCTACAAAAGCCGTCCACGCCAAAAAGTATAAGAAGAATCAACGACAACATTCAAAGAGAACACGAAAAATATGCATGATGAGAGCAGGTGCAACGCCAGGATTTTCTGTCACGGCTTTGGCCATAGCTGCACCTACAATCGTAAATTGTATCTGCTCGATCTCGCTTTCGAACTGTGCATCCGGATCTGAATTGGATCTGAACTGGCTTTGCGATTGGATTTGTAACTCGATCTGCACCTGGAACTGAGCTATTCGAACGCAATAACACGTAATTGCTGTTACTCTGGCCTAGTGGGAAATGCATGCACTGCTACTGACACGTGAAATCCATGCAAAAGGCAATATTTGTGTGTTGGAGCGACTGCTACTGCTATGTTGTCCGTTCCGTCGATTTGCGTATGCTTCCGTCGATTTGAAGGGGCCCACATATAATCCACACAGATTCAATATACTGGTTCAAATCAATCCACGCATATTCATCTGTTCACAGCATTACAGCTAAAGTGAAACTAAAGACGTGCCAGCTCTGAACTATTTATTGAGACGAGTAAGACGAGTTCAAGCACTCATACGATTTATTGAGTGAATGCAACTACACGTTGCGTACTTTTCTCTTAACATAATGGATTCCAGAAGCCAGCACTTTCTGTTTGTTGCAGGGTGCTACCTGTCACAATCCCGAGCACAGTAAGCGACCGTTTTGTTCATGAACAGCTTGTGTGAAAGAGCATATTTCAAAAATTCAATGGAATTGTAAATATGGGTTAATAATATATATCCAGTTTTATTGGAATTGTAAATATGGGTTAATAATATTTACACAATTTATATATGTAAATAAAAGTAATATTACTTATCACTTTACATTTTACTACCCAAAAATACATACTTGGTTTTTGTTGAATCAGATGCGCTGCTTTATATTCCACCTGTTACTAGCAATATCAATTTTTGAATAAATAAAAGTGAGGTGTGTGTGGTGATAGCCTGTCCCACATTCAGTGTGAGATTACGAAGGGAGAGAGGACGGACTACAACTAAGCGGGCGATTGATGTATAAATTTACGGAGCCATGTGGTCAACACAATGGACACTACAATCTATGCATATACATGTGTGCCAAATTCTTTTGCTTGTCGTTCACCAATGTTTCGGTTTTCAGATGCATGAACAGATTCACATTCAGTTGAAAAAGATACTAAATGGCAGGTTTTCAAAATCAAGGTATCCATATGCATGACCAAGGAGAGACATGGAATTGTTTGTCGCTGGCCATTTGCAATGTGGACTGCTTTAAGTTCTCAAAAGTCTGGTTGCTTATGTTATTTATGATGTGTACATCAAAACATGCTCCATGTTGGTCATCATGATTTTTGATGGTTCAAGGCATTTGTCTTCTCATGGACCTATTATAGAATTGGCTCTTTATATTTCAACATTTCCAAATTCTTGAAAGTTTAGCAGATATATGCTCCCGGCTGGTCATCATGTTCATGATGTGCCTCAAGAGTCAATATACACCACACATGAAACTGTATAAATTTTATGAGCTTCTGCCTTGTACATATTAAAACATCCCAGCATGTTGTTGTCAAAAAAACTATCATCTAGCAAATCACATCTGTAGTAGTGCACCTAACAACCTGCATAAATTTGTGCCCTCGAATGGATGAGTTTGGAACACTTCCGAAACTGAGATTTGTTCCCTTTCTTCTATCCAACTCGCGGTTCTTCAAAGCAGTCTTTGGTATTCTTAATTCATGGATTCATGCTCCATATGGTTCATATTTGACTTTGGTCTTTGTTCCAGAGATTTTGACCTTCCCACAGTTCTGCACGAAATCGATTTGTTGTGATTTCTATAACTGCAAACTAGATCCTCCAATAAGCACAAGAAATACTTCATGAACATGGATCCTTCGGATAAATGTTCTCAGATTAACTAACATGCCCAAATTTCTTTATGCAAGATCAGTCTCAGCTCTCTGTTAACATGCCCTGGTTTCTTTGTGCAAGATCACTCTCAGCTCTCTGCTGTCCAGATCTTGACATTCATGAAAGGATACTTCTCGGCAATGGGATTTAACGCATTTCCTTGCTTTCACGCCTACACGTCCAAGAAAAGGAAAAAACTGACCTGGACATTCCGAAAATCGTCAGCTTGACTTGCCATGAGCTTAATTCCGCTTTTGCAGTTGCTTTAGCAACTTCGTTCTCTGCAAAAGTCTTCAATGCAGGTGCAAGTGCAGGTGTATTTTCAAATTTACATAAAATCTAATGGTCCTATGGCAGTTGAAGGCATTTGCTTTCTCATGAGCCCATCTTCAGTTCCTTTCGGTTAATTCCGCTTTTGCAGTTGCTTTAGCAACTCCGTTCTCTGCAAAAGTCTTCAATGCAGATGCAGGTGCAGGTGCATTGTCAGGCTGAGCAACAGCTAGGCAGGGACTAGCTGTCGTGCAGCCGATCTTGTTCATCATTGTAATCTCTAGGGCCCTTAGCAACAAGATTTGTCGCTGCAAAGAATCCAAACTTAGTGTTCTAGTAGACGACTTAACATCATCATACATTGCAGGAACTGTGCCAATTTGTCTCTTGCTTGCCGATGTTTGATCCTTGGACTTGAAGAGTGGGGAAGGATTATTTGATAACTATGTTCCTCCTCAACGTATTCAACATCTTCAAATTACTGTTGCAAATTCAAACAAAACAACAATTCACAACTACACAACAATTGTGCGGCTCTGATACCAAAAATTTGACCTAGGTACAAATAACATAGGATCAAACACACACATCAAACCGAAAACCAAACAAAAACCAAACACAATAGGTAGGCACATATAATTAGAAATAATTAATTAATAAAATAAAATAATTACAAGAGAACTATTGGCCTATTCATGGCCTCTCATTCCTTACACTGACTCTCACACTTCTACATCTTACATGCCTCATAGGCTCACCTCAACTATACTAATGGATCTGAACCAAAACAGGTTCTAGAGCCTCAACAAACTCCCAAAATATCTCTCATAATCCATAAAATCTCTCATCTAATCCCTTACCCTAGATAAGAGCTAACTAATCCATAATCCTCTCAAACCTTCCACAATACTCTTGAATCTTCTCCTATTTACAAGAATTATCATTCTTTGTTAAAACTATTAAAAAAATACATTAATTAATTCATTCCTACTTTACAAACTAACTCTTCTAATAAACAATTGACCCAGGTTAGATGCACCTGCATCAAGAATGCAATCTACGATGATGAAAAGTCTAAACAATCAATTATAGGGCTAGACCTTAACCTAGATATTCCAAGCACATGATAAATTTTGTCAAACATATGGCAAAAATAATAGCTACATGGCATGAATGCATATTTGATCATGATCTTCTTAACTTCATTAAAGAATCATAAAAAAGGCTATATTCCCTCTCAAGCTAGTTGCAACAACACTTGTTAGCCCATACATTCATCAATCATTCAATAAATTATGAATCATGAATAAGACCCATTGTAAGAGTCCATCATATAACCACGCATATAACCAACATATAACCATAATGGAATCCATAAAAAATTATCCATAATATCAACATAATAACCAGTACATGTTCTCATTAATCACAATAAGAAATAACTCATGTTAACATATGCATAAATCAACTAATTCAAGGACTTCCACGTACCACCCGACCATAGATTAGGATAAACCAAATCTCTTTCAACCAATCACTCTAGTGCCATATTTCAAGCATGAATGTGGAATCACATGGGTTAAACCAAAATAGAACCAACCAAAGATTCTAGATGCCAAACCACCTCAACCATCAACCACAATGATTTCACCTAACCAGTCTAGAAATCACTAATATCAAACCAGATTGATCTCTTCCCATGCTTTCCAAGACTCCAGGAATTATATGTCAACCCATAGCATCCAAGGAACCCAAGCTATTATAGAGCTCCAGAGATATCCCATCTCAACCCACAACCTCTAAGGAACCTAACTTGTTATAGGGCTCCAGAGATTCTATCCGAACCCACAACCTCGAAGGAACCCAAGAACTAATCAAAAAATTCAATCAGGTAACTCACAACATCATGGTTATCCACGAAATGCAAAGACAAGTCTAAAACCACTATCAATCTAGGAAAATCTCCATGCCAGTAACAACATATACCAAATTACCACATGCATGTATCATGCATCCAAATCTCAACAAGAAATACACATATGCAACATGTTACCTACAGTGGAGTCCTGTTGTAGCTACTGATCCAAACTTCTTTTCTTATGCCCACCAATTCCTTTCTTATCCTTTCCTTACTTCTCTCCAAATCCAAGTGAATGCTAGAATTCTCCTAGAATGGTGTGCAAGAGTGTAACAGAGCTAGAATGAACAAATGTTGAACCAAAAATGTAAAAAAACTATCAATTGTTTCTCTAATGCCTTTTTATCATTGATGTATCCTTTTTCTTTTATTTTCCTTCATTTTCTCTCTAATTTCCCTTGCATGCATATTTGTGTCTCTCCACCTTTATTTTCTCCTATTTTCCTTTATTTCTCATAATTAAAAGTCATTTATTGCCTATTTACCTTTGCCAATTTTGATATTAGTTATTAATAAACCACAAGTGACCCCAATGTGATGCTTTCCACACCATTCAACTTAGAATACGTGTCCCCTAACCTTAGTCTTATTTTATTTACATGGAAAATCAACCAGTGGCTATGACAAACCCCTCCCCCTTGGGGAAACACCATCCTCGGTGTTCTATGAAATTTATAAACAACAAAACATACCACTTATGGGGATTTATAACACAACTTATTGCAATATTTACAATACACACACACACACATATATCCTCAACCAACATATAAGGAAGGATACAAAGCCCGCATCTGATCAAACCACTCAAGCACATGATCAACATCCTAGACATGAAATTGTTGAGCAATGGCAGATTTCTCTCTTTAAGAACCCTATCATTAATCGGGTCTAGATCCTTTCCCTAGGCTTCCTACTGTGGAACATATGGAAAAGTCACGACATAAAAAATTTCAAAGACCAAGACACCCCTCCACAAGATATCTGGAAGGTTACTAACGACAATATAAGGGAGACCATCTTATCGAAGCCGTGGACGGAAGAAGATTGGAAAGCTAGTCAAGAGGAGGCTTTGATCCTTGAAAATATTAATTTGTCCCCTAATATGTCTCCCCCCAAAGTACCCATCACCCCTTAGATCACATCTCTTCCCCATTCATATTCATTCCTCGCCTTGAGGGATTCATAATCATCAATTTTGACAAGGCCTTGAAAGGAAATCCGGGTCCAACCAGGTATGGTGCAATCCTAAGGGACTGGATGGGAAAGCCTATGGGAATTTTCATGGGGCCGTGTGGGTACACAATGAACAATGTCACAAAACTTATTACCCTTGAAAAAGGAGTGATGATGGCTAAAATGAAAAACACCTCAAAAATTCAGATTACTAGAGACTCAAAAATGGTGATCAAAATGGCTCAGAAGATCCTTCATGGTCTTCCAGTGGAAAAAATGATTATAAGTTGACGACTATAAGTTAAAAGCTCCCACACAAGGACCTTCTACTCTCATTTTCTTATGTGATCCCTACTCACACCAACCGAGAAGGCAATAAAATTGTGAATTGGCTAGCAAACCAGGGGCGATGAATGAATCACATGATCTTGTATTAGGCTGGTTGCCACCATTGGAGCCATCCTTATTGATCCATTTAGGAATTCTCATTCAAAAAGGGAAAGCTTCCCCGCTGGGAGTTAGTGTCGAGGCAGATGATATCACAAGGGGAATTATTCCCCACACACGCGACAACAGGAATGTATAACACAATTAGTAAATGGGCCTTGGGGAAAGGTCTAATGAACATTCTTGACGCATAAATTGGTATAGGGAACATGAGATATGGAGCCATGGTGAGGGTGGCAAGACTGGAGATGAAATTTGGAGAGATAAGTTCTTCTGCGTAGGTTGAGGGGTGTCTCCTTGACCTTAGTTCTAGGCTACCTCTGGAAGGGGAGGCTCTGGGATTCATTCCAACAGCATTTATTGTTGCATGGTCATTCAGAATTCAAAGTGCGACCTCCATTTGGGAGCCTGGTGCACAGCAAGCGATGCATCGATAGGAATGGAGAATTCTACAGGTTGTGAGCTTCTCCTCTAGGTCTAATGGGTGGAGGAGGAGTGGGTCTACTATAGACCATAAGAATATGCTTGCAACACCATTGTTCCGGTAAGTGATTTCTATCTCTTGTCTAATTTTCCTTTGGGTCACATTGAAGAGCACTTATCTAAGCGATGCACATCTTGGAAGCTTGTTTAATCATACCGCTCGTCTGTTGTGTCGCCAGTTGTTACCCGTTACGAATTATTTGTTTATCAACTTGTTGGAGGTATAGGAGACTTGCACTCCCATCCTTCTTGATGTTGAATCGGTGGTACTCTTAGCCTATAGAAACTCTTACTCTTTGAGGGGGGTCTACGTTTCTAGACTTGGTACGCCCTCCCATGTGTGTAGGTTGGGTGGAGGCACACGAGGATTCGGGGTGAGGGTTCAGAGACTACATAACTGGTCTGTCTGGGAAGTGTTAATTAGGGATTTGAGATGGGGTGTCGACACTATCATAATGTTATGCCAGCGAGGCCGTCCACAAGGAGGAGGAGATCACTTGGGAAGAGGGATTCATGAGGATGATGGGGAGTTGGTAGCCCCTTGTAGAGACTCGCCTAGTCGAGTGGACCTATTAGCTCCCTTTGACTCCATTGAAGCACAAATTTGTCTCCTCCAGCACTCTATTGACCATATTTCCTAGATGCAACATGAGGATCATGCATACTTGGTTGGTTTTCTTGCAGATATTATTCACAATGAAAGGTAGATATTAGTATTGAGTTTTGCATCATTTGAACTTGAATTTATTCTATTAAAACAAATGCAATGGGAAATGACACTAATAATAATGCTACAATGATTATAGTGGTGAAGCCACAAATTCAACTTAATGCAAGTTCATTGCATGGGTAAGTTCGGATAATCTTAAATTTTATAAATAATTAAATAAGTTTTGTTAAAAAACATTGAAATTATTTCTAAAATTTAATAAAAGGAAGAAAAATGCAGGTTCATTGCATGGATAAGTTCAGATAATCTTAATTATAAATAATTAAATAAGTTTTGGTAAAAAACATTAAAATTATTTCTAAAATTTAACGAAAAGAAGTAAAAAAGTCTTTTATTTTTAGTAGGTTTTTTTGGAATATTGTAATTGGCCATGCTAATGGATCAATACCTTGTAACTATGTTGGAGTATTTGGAATGATGAATATATATATATGTGTGTGTGTGTGTGTGTGTGTATTTTTTGAAATACATAAGAATTTTTATGTTTTTTTTTTGTTTATATTGATGATGTAGAGTTAAGTGATGGTTCTCAAAACCGAAATAATAATATTTTTACAACTATGGAAATATGTAGAACAAAGATAATTATCAACATATAGAAATGCAACTAATTTGGAGATGGAAATTTAAGAGGTTGTGATTAACAAGGACCATTACAATCACGATAATCATATTTCTAATTCAGTTAGAGAATGAGATATCTTGGTTTTTTTTCATTTGAGAATAAATTCAATAAAAAAAGTCCGCTAATATTTTTTTTTTAGACTGTAACGGTTAATGAGATTAATGAGCGGCAAAACAGCTGTCGCGGACTGGAGCATTACAACAATGTCTGAAGCTGAGATTCCTGTTACACAGTGAAGGATCTCATTCTTTGATACAATTAAAGAGGTCGTGGTGGAAATCGAGCCTCATAATGTCTGAAATCTTAATTGAAATTACACAACGCTTGCAGTGGTGGTCTTAATAGTCCAGCGTAGCCTTTGCATCTTCCTTATTGCAGATTTGGAAGCTGAGGTTGGATTTTTTAATCGATCCATGGAGGCTTTGCACTGGCATGTTAAAACGGCTTTGAACGCCCTTAGCTTGAATGAACCAGCCGGTAAAATGGACAGGTCCTAGCCTGAAGCTAGAGGACTGCTTCTTTACTTTGACGAACCTCCATTTCAGAGTAACATCGCCCTTAGAGCCAGATGACAGAGTCTGCCTATTGCTTGCCCAGCTGCTGAGACAACAAAGGTCGTGAAAAGTCGGGAGAGATGTTGGCGTGTCGATCCAGATAGAGACCGGGATCAAAACCTTTTACTGCATGAAATGGATCAAACTTACAGGACTGGGTTTTGAAAGCAATTTTGTGAATAGGTCGACCATTAGGAGATTAAGGAATGATGCAATTAGACTCATCAGAGTTTACTAATAGGGATCTTCTGCAACCGGTAGAGCCTAGATTGGCTTTGAGGTCAGCTTGAGTGTTCAGGTGCCTCAGAATATGGAAAAGGGATATTTTTCGGAACTGGGCCAGAGTAAACCTAATTTTCTTGAAAATGGAAACTAAGTGAATCTGCAAAGGATTTGAGTTGAGGTTCAACGCTTGAATGATCAGCTTGGAGTCTCCAAAGACCGATAGGGTCAGAAAGTTCCTTTTGATAGCCAGATTAAGCCCTTGCCACAGCGCCAAAGCTTCAACTCTGTTATTAAATTCGATGTCCAGCCCCCATTGGTACCGAAACTCAGTTGATCCATCCGGATTCAGAAGAACCCCACCCCCACCCGCAACTTCGGGGTTGCCTTTAAAGGCCCCGTCGAAGAAGAGGCAGTGTTCATCCAATGCAGAGCGCCATTTGATAAACTCCTGTTCTTCCAGGCGGATTTCCCAATTAGCATGGAAAATTGCAGGGGGCAAGGGCTTGAAAACATTATTTGGAACAAGATCTTTGAGCCAAAGCTCCTCCTCACTGTCCAAAGCTAATTCATTCTTTATTGCAGGTTTGGTATCCAAAGTCTCTCCCAATAAAGCTTGGATTTTAGTGATAATTTTTCCAGGAGTACATTTTCCATCCCTGAACAGCCTATTGTTCCTCTCCAACCACAGCTTCTAGCAGGTGAATTTAGGGATCCACATCCAGGCTGTCTTGAGGAGGCATTTTTTAGAGAGACTGAACAGAGATAAGTTGGCCCAGTTGTGAAGCAGGTTTGGAATATTACCAGGAAGCTCAACTTTGTCAGCCCCTGACCTCAGGACCCCCCTCCAGACATCACGGGCAAAAGGGCAAAGCAACAACAGATGGTTAGCAAACTCTTCCTCTAACACACACAGAGGGCATCTGGAAGGCCCTTCCATTCCATGTTTTCTCAGAATATCTCTAATGAGAATGTTGTTATGAGCTAACGACTAGCAGAAGAAGTCAATTTTGGGAAGCGAAGGAAAGGCCCAAATAAATCTCCATTGAGTAAGGTCAGGAGGGACATTAGGAATCGCTGTCATACTTTTGTAACCTTAAGAGATTGAGAAATTGCCAGTGAGGGAGCCTTACCCTCTTTTGTCCTTAGTTGTTGCTTTGGTCGGAGATTTTCCTTGGAGCTTATCTAAAAGTAACGATGCTTCAACCTGCAGCCTTTGGGGAATCTCTCCCAGGTACCAACTATCCCATCGTCTTCCAGTATCATCCATCCAAGTTGAGATGTCCCACAGGGTATTCAGGTTGTTGGATTGTAGCCAAATTTTAATGTTTGCCAGGCCTTCAACATTGTTCAGAGGTTTTTCACCAAGGATCGGATCATCCCAAATTCTGATTTTTTTCCATTACCTGGTATCCAGTAAAGGTTGTGAGTGAAATGCTCCATAGCAGAAAGACAGAGTTTGAAGATCGGAGAACCTTTAATGGTTTTTGGGGGCTGGTCCAAACACCTCAGCCACTATCCATTGAAGTCTTTCTTCCACAATACTCTCTTACTCCAGCTAGCCTTTCCAACAACAATATTCCACAGAATTTTGGAGCCCAAGGAGAGATTATGGGCACCCAGATCTCTTAATTGAAGATCTCCTTCCAGAATTGGCTTTTTAATAGTGTCCCATTTAACTAAATGAAGTCTTTTTTCATTATTTTTCCCCCCTTCCCAGAGGAATATTCTCAGCAGACTGTCCATTTTACTGAGGAAGGTTTTGGGAGCAAGCAGAATGGAATGTTGATGAAGAGGCATACTTATGAGAACAGATTTCATCAGGATAACATTCCCAGCATTGTTCAGCCAAGAGGCTCCCCAAGCTTGAATTCTAAGTTTTAGTTTGTCAAGTAGGGCCATCCAGTGGGAAAATTTAGGAATGGATTTGAAGATTGGAATCCCCAGATATTTAAAAAACTCCCAGGTTTGAATTCCTTTCATCTCTAAGAGCCTGGAAATATCAGCCAGTTCCTTGACCGAGCAGTTCCAGGCGAAGATAGTGCTTTTTAAATAGTTTATCTTATTGCCTGAGACCTCCTTGTAGATGTCCAACTCCTTCTTAAAGGATCTTGCAGAATTTAGGCTCGCTCCTCCAAGCAACAGAGTGTCATCGGCAAATTGGGCATGGTTAATGTCTTTAAAATTGGGAACCATTCTGAGGCCTGGCAGAGATTGGATTTGTTGACAGCAGTCAAGTTGGAAGCTAAGCACAGAGGCTTGAATAGCATAGAGGAGCGGGGACAGCGGGCAACCTTGTCTTAAGCCCCTTGAGGCATTGAAGAACTTTGATGATCGGCCATTAACCAGCGGCGCAATCCAAGGGGAGGCGATGCAGGCTTTCACCCAATTTATGAAGGTTATAGAGAAGCACAGGTTCTTCATAACAGCAAAGAGGAAATCATGATTCACCCTGTCAAAGGCATTTTCCAAATCGAGCTTTATCAACATTCCTTTCTCTTTTCGGTGGCAACTTGAATGAACTGCTTCTTGCACCAGCACAATATTGTCCAAAATCTTTCTCCCTTTGATGAAACCTCCTTGATTTTCCGGAACGATGTCCAGCAAAACATTCTTGAGACAGTTGGCTATTGTTTTGGTGATCAGTTTATAACTTGTGTTACATAGTGAAATGGGCCGAAATCTACCAAAATCAGAAGCTACTTTCTCTTTTGGAATCAGGGCAAGGAAGGCCGAGTTGGTGCTGCCTCCGATCTTGGAACATGATTGAGACTTCCTTACCATTCTCAGAAGGTCTTTATTAATTATAGACTAGCAAGTCTGAAAAAATATGGCATTGAACCCATCAGGCCCAAGAGCTTTATCCGGCTCCATGCAGTCCAAATCCTTCTTGAGCTCGTCCATGCTGATCGGAGCAGTCAACATAGAATTAACAGAATTGTGAACACATTGAGGAATTAGATCAAAAGGGTAGGAGTGGGAGTCTATAGGAGGGTTTTCAGGAGCCGTATAAAGCTCTTTGAAGAAGGTGAAAGTAGCTCTCTTGATGCCTTCAGAATCTTTGACCACAACAACATGGGAGCGAATTTCTGAAATAGATTTGAATTGCTTGCGAGCTTCAGCTTGCTTATGGAAGAAAATAGTATTCTTGTCGCTGGCCTGTAACCATAAGTTTCTGGATTTTTGTCTCCAGTACTCCTCTTCTTCCCTACTAGCTCTATGGAGAGTTTTTTGCAACTCAACTTCTCTTTGAAGCAGAGTTTGAGAAACAACAGAATTCTCCATTGCAGATTGATGGGCAGCAAGATTTTCTAAGGATTCTTTTCTCTTGGAAGTGGGTGTTTTCAGAGTTTTATCCCACTCCTTGAGTCTTCTTTTAAGGCCCCTCAATTTTTCTTCCCACACATAGAATGGGGATCCCAGGATCTGTCGATTCCAAGCTTTTGAAACCACTTCATGGAAACCATCTTGTTGAATCCACAAAGGACTGAATCTAAAAGGAATTGGACCAAGGTTTCCATCAAGGGAGAGCTCGAGGCTAATAGGTTTATGATCAGAAGTGCAGTTTTGAAGGATTTTAGAAGAGTTTGTTAGACCACATGTAAGGAAAGAGGATTGGACAAGGAAACTATCCAGACGAGCAGCTATGTGGTTGGGCCCTAATCTTTTGTTAGTCCAGGTATATTTCCCAGCAGAAGGCTTGATATCCTCAAGATCCCAATCTAGCATTATGTCTTCCACCCATTCTCTAGCTGGATCCCTTACTGGGGAACCCCCCTTTTTCTCATCAATGGCTAGAGTAACATTCAGATCACCTGGAATAATGATATTTTATGGGTTGTGCAATAAAAGAAAGGATTGAAGCGAGTCCCAGCAAAATTTTTTCTCCACTGGAAGGACCAGAGCATAAAGATTGAACATACTTACTTGTTGACCAGAGTCTTTGTGGAGGAGCTGGATGAAAATCCAATGAGAGCAATTTTCTTCTTGAATCAATTCATATTTGGAGCTGTCCCAGAAGGAGGCAAGCCCGCCAGAGGCGCCCCTAGCACTGACAGCTCTTCCGGGACCTTTACGCCAGAATGTCTTACTATTTTGGAGGAGCAGATTATCCTCCATCTTTGTCTCCTGGATGAGAAGGATTTCATGCGAATGCATCCTAACAATATCTTTCAGGTCTTCTTCTTCCAGTCTGCTGCCTAACCCTCTGCAGTTCCAGGAAACGTACTTCATTATTTACTGACTTGGGAGGTGGTGGCTCCTTTTGGAGCCCTGCTCTGCTTGCGCCCGGATCTGGTGTTCATCATTCCTTTGAGAGTTTTCTGGGAGCCTTGTAGGATGTCCAGATAAGTTTTCTCCTCTCTCTGTTTCTTCTTGGATTTCCGACCCCTAGCTGACTCGATAGGAGTGATTTGCGAGCCATCTGATTCGGTGTCTCTCTCTTATGAATCTTCCCCTGAGTCAGAGGCTAGACTGATGTGCTCCTCAGTACCTTCAGTTCCCCTTTGATCAGCAGCTGCTAGAGGAAAAGTTGATTTTTCTACGGTTTCTTTCAGTTTATTCGAGTGGTCTTCAGTTTCTTCGTGATTCTCTGTTACATTCACCTTTTCAACTGAGGGGGCCTTCTTTTTTGATTGGTTTGGTTTGAGAATTGGATTAGGGTTTCCCCATTATTCCAGATTCTGTCTGTTTAGAAGGATTTGAGACTACCTTGCCCTTTTTTTATCTCTTTCCATCCTTCTTCTTCCACCTTGTCCCTTGAAGGGCTTTAGGACAGTTTCGTTGGAAGTGACCATGCTCGTGACAGATTCTGCACTTAAAGGGCAGTTGCTCGTAGTCCAGTTTCTGGCAGTGATGCCAATCTCCAACTGTAAGTTTAACGGCTTCCGGCAGACTAGCTTCCAAGTCAACTTCCACGCAGATTCTTGCACAGGTGTATTGGCCCCTATTGTCAGCTTTGTTAATGAATCGACCCATCCCGTTTCCAATCTTTTGCGGGGATTGGTAGCTCCAGCAGTGGATCGACAGGTTGGGGAGCCGGACCCAAACAGGAACCTCCTTTGGGACATCGACTGAAGGGTCGAAGTCAGGGGTCCATTTGTTCAGGAAAAGGCCTTGATTTCCCATGAAATACGGACCATTTCTGAACACCAGGTCACGGTGTTCCTTGGTAGTGAATTTGAAAATGAAAAATCCTCTACCGACAGCATAACAGATCACGTTGTTCGTCAGCAGAGGCCTCTAATTTCGTTGAACCCATTCATCTGTCGATTTTGTTGATGGACATCGACCCATAAATTGCCCGACCAAACCTCTGTCAGCCAAGGCAAGAGCTATTTTGATCGGTTGTTCTTCAGGCAGAGCAATCTCTGGTATTTCTTCAAGTTTTTTGATGAACGTCGGGACTTCAGGTGTTGGACGTTTTTTCCCTTTCTGAGACAGGAGGTTACAAAATGCATCTGCATAAGAGTTTGGAGGGGGGGAGAGGGCTCCTCGCCCCCTGGCGCACCCATGGCAGTGGCACAAACAACGCAGCGATCCTTGACCTAATCGCTACAGAGGAGAGCTGAGAGTGCGTGCAATCCACTTCACTTCGAGTTGTGATGCGATATTTGAAAAACACAATGATGCAAGAGTGTATTAATTCTTCAACTATACATATGTAATTAGTTAAATAATGCGATGAGATATTTCTTTAAGGATGTCAATATATTGAAGGACTACATTCTTTTTCGAGACTACTGAATATATATATTTTATTTGCCTCATGTATTCATTTTGTCGTAATAGCTCACTTGTGGTTAGAACACGTCAAGCGTGGAAAAAAGCCCAAGACACAATAATGAAAATTGCTGATAGAATATCATGTAACCATTCTTGAGAACATTCCACTAACATATTTTATATGAATGGAAAAAATTGCATGTTAAACATTAAATTGTTTGGGGTTTGAACGTCAATCTATTATACTTTCCACTTTTTAGCACTAGGCTCAAAAATTCATTTCAATTTTAAAAATACATGTGAGTTGTTCATGATCATTGATTATAACTTGGAAAATATATCACATCAAAACATTTTTTTTAGTTTTTATTATTGACTTATGTACACAACCGCACTAATTAGTTTAAATATTCACTATGTTTAACTTTGATACCTGTCATTATTTAACCGTTTTTTCATACCTAGAATAGATGGTACATGAACTTAAACTAAACTTTGTGCCAAGATGACATAATTCATATGTTATTATTAGCCCTTACGTGAAGACATCAATTACTATTGGAAAAGGTTTTCATTTTTTAAATATTTTCACACATACATCAAAATATTTAATCCAATTTTTTAGTCCCATATTCAATGAAACACTTTTTCTAGACTTATCAAACAATTTCAACACTTTTGTTTAACCAGTCAAAGTTTTTGAGGTCTTATTTGGCCTCTTCTCGAGGCAAAACTCCACATATATTAGATTAAAGCATAACTTGTACCACATATTGATTAATAAATTTTCACAACTGAAGTGATGTTAGATCAAAATCTAGCATTACTTCCCAAAACATTAAATGTTTACTTGGTTAGAGTATGTATAGTCCATAATCGATAACTCTTCTCGTTGCTCTTGAGTTTCCATTTATTGCTATGCAAAATTCAATATTTCATTTGTTTCCCTTTTCTACTCTTTCCAAGATCCCCTTATACTAGAAATGTCCTTTGCTACTTTAGTTCTCCACTATTCCCTCTACCACATCATTAGTAGCAATTACTTTTGGCAGTTCCTATCCCTAATTAAAACAAGACCTATAATGTACATAAATGGGTGCTTTGAGTTTCGTTTCACCTAGGGTGCTTTCATGCTTGTTATAGACAGACCATGCTTTAAAGCTCCCAATGCTCCACTCCTTTACATTTGTCATTAGGGGCTACTCCCATTGCTTTGCTCCTTTACATCCTTGACTAGGGCTATATCAACTATAAATGGATAGCCCTAACGAGGCGGAGGAGTTGCCCTGAAAATTATGGAAATTCTGGTCATATTTAGAGAAAATCCAGCGAGAATTTTTGTAAATCCAATTTATAGTTGTTCAACTTCAAATTTTTAGGTGTCATAGACGTTTTTGATGGTGCTGAATCCATTTCCACCATAAAAAACATGATTCAAACACTGCCTCTATAAGATTTTTGAATATTTTTTACCCAAATTCCGACCACTTTTGACCATCCAGACAATTCCTCCACCTTGATAAACAACTCCTAAATAAATATACTCTCCCCCTACAATTCTACTTTCCACTCATTGCTCTCCTCATCACGCGAAAAAAGCTTCTACCTTGTCAATTTTTTGTGTGCTCCTTAACCGACTCAAAAGAGTCCATTATCTAAAAAAAGTGTTTCAACATATTCCTTGAGGAACCACGTCACCAAATAAGATTCACCAATCAAATTATTTTCACCTTCGCAGGGCTTTGCGCCTATGTCTATTCTTTTTATCTTGTCATGTTGTCCTACGCATAAATCTTTCGGAACACAACGATACTTTATTTGGTATGATCTTTTAGTTATGGACATAAATTAGTCCAAATTCACGTGATCAATTAAACTTGATTAAACCAAGTTTAAGCATATTAAGGAGATATCTATCTGTATATGAGTTATGGAGGACCTTTTGAAGAGGCAAACTTTTCCAAAAACCTACCATGTAAGTTCTGCTATATAATATATATACACACACGTTACGATGAACTCTTAAGAGATCACGAGATTTTTTGTGGACTTATTATGATTTAATTTCATTTTATTTTTAATTTTTAATTATTAAATTTTTTGATAATACATATAATGTGTTTTGGTATTATATATATATATATATATATATTGTAAATATTAATACTAATTAGATTTAAATATAAATTATAAAATTTTACAGTCATATATATAAATTATAGTTATTTTAATTTTAATTTTATAGTAAAATAGATTTTAATTTATAATTTATATTATATTTATATATATTGCATATTTATATATAAAAATATCATTATTTGTACTTATATGTTTATTAATTAAATTTAAAGATAAAATTCTAAATTATCATGGTTACAAATATAAACTATTATTACTATTTTTTGGTGAATGAGATATGCATACTATTAATTTTTTATCAAAAAATTGTTGTAAATATTATTAATAAAATCAAAATTACAATATAACAAATTGAATTGAATCGACTTATTTTTATTATTATTATTTTCTAGTTTTATTACTGTTTTAATTGATTCAACATATTGTTTTTTTTATTATTATGTTTTGGTGTATGCTTTACTATGACGTCTCATCTAATTACAACATTTCTTGTGGTTTGAAATATACTCTCATTATGTTTCAACAATGCTAAAAAAATGCTTGGCACATATTGCATATAACATTGGTGTTGTCTACCAAAATTATAAATTCGCTAGGCATGTTAGTTTTCGTTCCGAATCCGACAACTTTTTTTCTTCAAAAAAATTGATTACACGAGTGTTTGAATTATTTTTTGATGGTGGAAATGGATTCACCACCATCAAAAACCCCTTGGGCACCCAAAATCCAGAAGTTTGATAGTTGTAACCCAAATTTCCCAAAATTTATACCTAATTTTAACAAAACTCATGCTAGAATTTCCACTATTTCCAAGTGAATTTGTGACCTCGGTAGACTAATCTTATAACATTTACAATAATATTTTCAAATGCCATTAGTTTTAGTTATGTAGTACATGTTGAGTCTAACAAAAGTGTTCTTGAGTAGGTATTATGGATTTTTCTACCGTCTCTCTGTGGTCACATAGTAATGTCGCTAGGATATTTCTACAATAAGTAATAATTTCAATTCCATCCCTAAAGCATCTATCATATTTTATGACACAAATCCATTGATATTGTGTATGAGTTTTTATGCCTATGTGGTCAATCCTATTATTGGATTCTTTATCTCTATGGGAAGCCATTGATTAATTTATATATGTTAACATGTTTGGATCCAAGGATTTAACTAGATTATCTAGCATGGAGAAGAAGCAAGGATATATGTGACTTTAATTACCCATCATACTTTACTGTATAACTTAGTGCATCAATGTTGACATGTGTGAATGCATAAAAGAAAATCGTGTGACTTTTTGGAGAAAAACCAAGATGTTACGATGAAGTTGTACAACTTTGTTGATTATCCCATGATGGATTTCATTCCTATTGCTTCAGTGAAAGTGTATACACTCGTCTTCAATCTTAGACCTTGTGGTGAACATATGCACAAAATGGACAAAATGGCCTTGCCTTGCGAGGACCTTTTTGTAAAGTCTGATCATGGTGTTCCAACCCCAACAATGTCCTTGGTGGGCCATTTCTTTTATATTGGTCACATCTACCTTGTTGTTCTAGTTGGATGCTCAGCTCAGTTCTAGTAACTAGTATAGATCGATTCATGATCTCACAAGAACGGAGAGGGATCTGTTGGAAATAATACTGAGAGGGGGGCTGAATCAATATTAGCAATTTAACAATATTTCATTTCCATAAACGGCTTTATATATGCTACTTATGTTAATGAAACCTTCTTTTATACGCAACTGTGTTTAGAGCAACCACATATACCTTGCAATCTTATAATTTAGTTAGTTGATCTTTAATCTGTGTATCAGAACCATATAACCAGTTTCAGATGTAGTAAACAAAATAGGAAATCACACACATGAACACAAGATATAAGGTGGAAACCCAATGTGGGCAAAAACCACTTACTGTAATCGTCTCAAACTTTCTTTAATAAGACACTTCTTTTACAAATTTTGTACTAGTGCAACCTTATACCAGTACACAGGCTTCTACCTGCAGAAGGCTACAACCTTATCTCGTTCTCTAGCTTTTCCTGGAAGGGAGCTACAACCCCTTAGCTCTTGTACTAGCTGATGTGTTTACTAGTACGTAGGTGCTGACCTACAAAAGGCTACAACCTTCTCTTTTCTTCTAGGGACCACGATTCATAAATTTTTAGACTGGATCCATCAATAACATCAATCAAACATCAAATATATCTGCATCAATCAATCTCCTTTGCACCAACCAAAACTAAATCAAACAATCACTTTTCTGAATGCTATAATCAGAACACAATAACAGTAACCAGAACCCAATGTAGAACCCAGAACACTACAACAGCAAACAGAAGTAGCTAAAACATATTTTATGAGACGTACGCTACTTCAATGTGTCAAACATGTCTTCATACGCTGTTCTTTGAAAGCAGACCTGCATATACGATGTTTTTAAATGTCTAACCAGCGTGTATACGCGCCTTTGCTATACTGAACCTGCGTACAGATTTGTAAAATATGATTTAACCTTTACAACTATTTAGACATCAGTTATACCAAGATCATCATATTTACGGATTACGACATGCGCCAATTATAAAAGATCAAAATTACACAAAGATACTTCTCTTCAAGCCTAAAGATCTTAACCCATCAATAGAACTTATCCTTCTTCAAGCGCTTAGGTTCCTCCTTGATTCAGATCTAGCTATGCACCATAACCCAATGACCAGTATTCTAGATCTTTCTCTTCATCAGATATTCAATCGTTGAGTACCTTTGCCTAATGATCTCCTCCTCCTTTTATAGTCTTAGGCCTTACTCAATACCATGGTCCAAAACCAATTTAGAATCAATACCTTGGACCAAATACCTGGGGTCAATACTTTAGACAAGATGCCTTAGACCAATACCATGGGTCAAAATACCAAGGACCAAATACCACGGACCAAAACCAAGTTTTCAACATGTACGCGCTTTTCCTTTTGTGAAAGTACGTGTATACGCATACGCACCTTTTGGTCTGCAAACCCGTGTGTATACGCAGTTTGGTCAAGGGGAACCTGCGTATACCTCTTTTTCCTTCATTCTGTGATCCTGAACTATCATTTGTCTTCTGAGTGAGTTGCCATCAAGGACAACACTTGTGTCATAGCACCAAACCTCTGTCATAATGCCAACAATCTCCCCCTTTGGACTTGATGGCAACCCCAATTCATTCTCCCCCTTTGTCATCAAGGGCAAAGGGTTATGCTCCCCCTGAGTACATGCTGAATTCTCTGATATGCTGAAGTGTGACGTTCATGCTCCCCCTAACTGTAAGCAAGGTCTGCAAAAAGATGTTCTATAAGAAGAACATGACTCTATACATCATAAATGATCTTCCTATCACCAAAGACTCATACATACATCCATCTCCCAACCAAGTGGGGATATACCAAGATTTACTCATCCACCCAACCAAGTGGGGGTACATCAAAAGTTTATACATGATAAAACAAGAACATTACATCATCCATCCCATGCATAGTGGGGAAACAAAAAATAGGTCATTACATGATCTTGATAATAAAATTTATACATAACATAGAGACAAAATATTTAAAACAAGACTATGATAGTCATCAGCAACTATCATCAGCAACATTTGTTAATCAGCACCCAGACCAGCAACCATGATCTCCCTCTGCACCTGTTCCACCTAAATAAAAAACAACTGTGAAATTGTACCAAGATCTTCTAAGGTATTGCCAACAATGATAATGCATTATTAGAAGTATATGCCCCCCTTGAACCTGTGCCAGATGATCACTGTTAGACCCATATCAGACTCTTTTCATCCTGAGTCTAGCCCACTGATATTCTTCAAACCAACATATACGCGGCTGTATCCACAAAAACCAACGTATGTACATGGATACACTTCATGAAACTCACGTACAACCACATTTCTCTGGAACAGATAAGTGTCAACAACAAGATGATGCTTCAACTACTCCCAGCTTCTGTCTGAGGTATTCAAATGTCTCTTTGGGCAGTGGTTTGGTGAATATATTCGCAACTTGTTCCTTGGAGGGAACATACTCCAATTTGACCTTTTGTTCATGCACTTGTTCCCAAAGAAAATAATATTTGATAGGTATGTGCTTGGTCTTGGAATGCATTACTGTATTCTTTGAAATACTGATTGCACTTGTATTATCACATAGAATGGAGATGGGTGGAGTACATGTGATCTGAATTTTTTGCAATGTTTGCATCATCCAAAGGAGTTGTGTGCAGCAAGATGCAGCAACCACATATTCTGCTTCAGCTGTAGATAATGCAATTGAACTTTGTTTCTTGCTGAACCAAGACACTAATCTAGAACCCATATAGAATGCACCACCACTAGTGCTTTTTCTATCATCCACGCTTCCTGCCCAATCTGCATCTATGTATGCATTAAGTGTAAGATCTGTGTCCCTAAGATACCATAAGCCAAAATTCTGAGTTCCTTGAAGATATTTGAAGATCTTTTTGACTACCCGCAGGTGTGATTCCTTTGGATTTTCTTGGAATCTTCCAACTATTTCCACTGCATGCATGATGTTTGGTCGGGTACCTATTACATAGATCAGACTATCAATCATGGATATGTAGGTTGGTTGATGTACTGCTGCTGATTCATCATTTGCGCTAAGGCTGCATCCTATTAACATAGGGGTACATACTGGTTTAGAATCTTCCATGCCATATTTCTTCAAGATCTGTTTGAGGTACTTGGTTTGTGATAAAAAAATACCATCTTTATTTTGTTGAACTTGTAAGCCAAGAAAATATGTGAGCTCACCAAGCAGGGACATTTTAAATTCTTTCTGCATTACCAAGGCAAAGTTTTGACTCATGGCTTCTTCATTGCTACCAAAAATGATATCAGCAACATACACAACAAGTATTAGCAATTTATCATTGTCAATTTTTATATATAGATTGCTATCAGCTGATCCTTTTGAAAAACCTTGTTGATGAAGGTATTTGTCAAGATGATAATACCAGGCCCTTAGAGCTTGTTTTAGACCATAGAGAGCCTTTCTGAGTCTGCATGGGAGTTTTGGATCATTTCCAAGGATGAATCCGTCTGGTTGCTCAATATACACTTCTTCTTCTAGGTCTCCATTAAGAAAGGCTGATTTCACATCCATTTGATATACTTGAACTTCTGAAAACTAGAAAGAGCAAGAAACATTCTTATGGCTTCAAGTCTAGCAACAGGTGCAAAAGTTTCTTCAAAGTCTATACCTTCTTGTTGAGCATACCCTTTACAAACAAGTCTGACCTTGTTTCTAATAACTTCTCCATTTTCATTCAGCTTGTTTTTGAATATCCATTTGGTTCCTATGACATTCTTATCATTAGGTCTAGGAACCAATTCCCAAGTATTATTCTTTTCAATCTGCTCAAGTTCTTCATTCATGGCCTTGACCGAACATTCATCTTTGCATGCTTCATTTACATTTTGTGGTTCAACGGAGGAAAGAAATGCTAGATAGCTTGAAGCTTCTGTAATAGTTCTTCTTGTTTGCACTCCTGCTTCTTTCTGCCCCAAAATTTGAGTCTCTAGATGATTCTTCTGAACGTACCTGGATGGAGTCTTTTCTTCTACCCTTATCTATTCTTCTGGTCTCATTGGTTTCTTCTTCAAAATTTGTTTGATTTGATGTGGAAGGATAGTCCTCATCTTCTTCATAATATTTGGTTTTTACTTGCTTTGGATTTTTGCCTGCTTCATTAACCATAGCATCAATACTTTCAACAATTTCCCCAAGTCTTTTATTATAACACTTGTATCCTTTACTTCGGGAAGAGTAACCAAGGAGAATGTCTTCATCTGCTCTAGGTTCAAACTTGCCAAGTTTTTCATCAGTCCTTTTGATGTAACATTTTCTTCCAAAAACTTTGAAGCATTTTACAGTAGGAGTCTTACCATGCCAAAGTTCATGTAGAGTTTGAGTGCTATTTACCTAGACGTTTGTTTTGTTGAGAATAGTGACAGCAGAAAATACAACTTCTCCCCAGAAGGTTGCAAGAGTTCCAGACTCATCTAGCATAGCACAAGCCATTTGTTGAACAGTTCTGTTCATCCTTTCTACCACTCCATTTTGCTGAGGAGTTCTTGCTGTAGAGAATTCCCTTCTTATTCCATGTTCTTCACAGAAGTTGAAGAATTCATCCGAGGTAAATTCCCCTCCTCGATCAAACCTGAGGCATTTGATTTTGCGATATGATTCATTTTCAACCAAGGCTTTGAAGGCTTTGAACTTTTCGAAAGCTTCGTATTTATGCTTTAGAAGTCCTATCGAACACATTCTAGAAAAGTCATCAATGAACAATATAAAATATTCTTCTCCACGAGGTGACTTTTTCCTAGATGGACCACATAAATCAGTGTGAACAAGTTCAAGAGGCTTACTAGCTGATCCTTCCTTCTCAGAGAAATGTGCTCTGGTTTTCTTACCAAATTGACATGATTTGCATATTGTGTTTTCTGGAACGCTGATATTTGGAAGATCATGGACATCCTTGTATCTGCATGCTTTTCTTATTTGAGGGAACCCTAGATGCCCCAATCTTCTATGCCATAGCCAGTGTTCATCATTTTTGCTTAGGTAGCACTATTGTTGTCCCCCCTTGAGTATGTACATGTTGTTTGGAGTTCTTACACCTTTGATCACTGTTTCTCCTGTATTAAGCTCACAAACAACACATCCATTTGATCGAAATACTACCTCATTTCCTTGATCATACATTTCACTGACACTCAATAGATTATGCATTAGACCATCTACATACATAACATTCCCAGCTTTAACCTTTTCTTTTAAGAGAACAAAGCCTTTACCTTTTATGACTGTAGGAGTGTCATTACCAAATGAGACCTTCTTTTCCTTTTCTAAGGCATTATATGACCGGAGTTTTTCTTTATCATCTGTCATGTGTTTCGAGCATCCACTGTCGATATACCATTGATTTTCTTGTCCTTATGCAAATAAGGCCATTCCACATCTTTCTGTTTACGGTTCTTTCTTTCTCCGGGTTTTGGGACCCAATGAAGCTTGCCCCTTCTGAGATGTTTGCTGAAATTTACTCCTGCATTTAGAATCTTCATGACTGAAGTTGTTACAGATAGAGCATACTATTTCATTTTCAAGAGCAGAAAATTTATTGTATGTCCTTTTCATTATCCCAGTCACATTCATTTGATTCCGTGCTTCTCTGGTCATGATGGTCCTGTAAGCAACACATTGAGCAGCTTTGTGTCCAAAGTTATGACATGAAAAACATTGGCCATTAAATAAATTCCTGTGATTATCAAATCTACTGACCTAATGATTGTAGTTTCCATTGGCATTCATTCTTGAAGCAAATTGAGACTAATTTACTTATGGTTGGTTATCTCTTCTGTTCACCCTTGAAGTAGATTGAACCTGATTTATCTGATGATCGACTTTATGCCTTTGCTGACGATTTTCAACCTGTTCACTTCTCCTTGCTGCATCAAGATAGCTTTTGGAGGTTGATGGCTTCTGTGCTTGAGATGCTTCTTTTGTATATCTAAGACTTGTCTCTATCAGAGGAGAACGCTGCACTTTGATAATTTCATCTAAATTTTCTGATCCTTTAGCAAATCTAAGATTGAGAGCTTTTGTTTTCTCAATATCTTTTCTTAGACCCACAATTTCACATTCTAACTTTTCATTATGTTTTTCCCTTTTAGCAAGTTGGAATGTCAGAGTATCTATATTCATACTCTTTTCTTCTAAACAGATTTTAAGTTTAGAAATTTCTTCATAGAGACCATCTTCATCTAAAGCATCCAATAAATCATCATCTTCAAAAGCCATCAAAAGTCTATAAGCATTACCATGTTCATCTTCATCACTATTTGATAAACCATCGCTATCTTCATGTGTATAGTAGCTTTTATTATTTACATTATGTTTTCTGTTCCATTTTGTCGGTTCTTTACCTTTATCCAGCTTATCTTTATGAGGACATTTGGCTACATAATGACCGAATCTTCCACAAGAAAAGCATTTGAAAGGTAGTTTACCTCTGAATCTTCCAGAACCCCATTGAAGGTTCTTGACAAAGTTTGCTTCTTCCTCTCCTTCTGAAATGTGTCCCGATTCATTGAGCTCTTCTCTTACCAAAGCATTGAATTCAACTTCTCTCATATCTGATGAACCCCCTTTTCTCATTTCGAAAGCAGTTAGGATTCCGTGCAGTTGTGTCGTGGTAATACTCTGAAAAATCTACTTTTCTTCTATGGCAGAAATTTTTGATTCAAACTTAGAAGAAAGGGATCTCAAAACCTTTTCAACTACATCAACTTCTTTTATCTCTTCACCCAAGTTTTTCATGCAATTAACAATCTCATCTATACATAAGAGGTAATTAGCTATACTTTCATCATGTGCATTTTGAGAGTTTCGTATTGAATTCTAAGAGATTGTAGTTTTGCACATTTTACCACATCGTCTCCTTCATAGCTTAGAATGATCTTGTCCCATATTTCTTTGGTGGTTTTGAGCTGCATAACCTTGACAAATTCTAATAGTGACAGACTCCCCAATACTGTGTTGAGAGCCTTGGCATTTGTTTCATACTGCTTTTTACCTACAATATCTATAGGAGTTGTTGATGGAAATGTGTATCCTCCTTCCACGATTTCCCAAACATCTATTCCAAGAGATTGAGGATAGGTTGTGGTTCTTACCTTCCAATAGATGAAGTTGCTCCCATCGAAGATTGGTGGTCTAATGGATCCCTCTCTTTCGTAGGTACTCATGATGATAGATCTTCCTTCAAGCGATCAATCTTTTTCTGAAGGACCTGCTCTGATACCAATTATTGGAAATAATACTGAGAAGGGGGGGGTGTGAATCAGTATTAGAAATTTAACAATATTTCATTTCCATAAACGACTTTATATACACTACTTCTATTAATGAAACCTGCGTGTATACGCAACTGTGTTTAGAGAAACCAGCGTATACCTTGCAATCTTATAATTTAGTTACTTGATCTTTAATCTGTGTATCATAACCATATAACCAGTAATCAGATGTAGTAAATAGAATAGGTAATCACACACATGAACACAAGATATAAGGTGGAAACCCAATGTGGGTGACAACCACCTACTGCAATCATCTCAATCTTTCTTTCATAAGAAACTTCTTTTACAAATTTTGTACTGGTGCAGCTTTATACCAATACACAGGCTTCTACCTGCAAAAGGCTACAACCTTCTCTCGTTCTCCAACTTTTCCTGGAAGGGAGCTACAACCCCCTTAGATCTTGTACTAGCTTATGTGTTTATTAGTACGTAGGTGCTGACCTACAAAAGGCTACAACCTTCTCTTTTCTTCTAAGGACCACATTTCATAAATTTTCAGACTAGATCCATCAATAACATCAATCAAACATCAAATATATCTGCATCAATCAATCTCCTTTGCACCAACCAAAATTGAATCAAACAATCAGTTTTCTGAATGCTGTAACCAGAACACAGTAACAATAACCAGAACCCAATGCAGAACCCAGAACACTGCAACAACAAATAGAAGTAGCTAAAACATATTTTATGAGACGGATGCTACTTCAATGTGTTGAACCTGCGTTCGTACACTATTATCTGAAGGCAGACTTGCGTATATGTCGTTTTCAAATGCTGAACCAACGTGTATATGCGCTGCTATACTGAACCTGCGTATAGATCTGTAAAAGATGATTTAACCTTTACAACTATTTAGACATCAGCTATGCCCAGATCATCAGATTTACAGATTACAACATGCACCAATTATAAAGGATCAAAATCGCATAAAACTTTTGTTCAAGCCTAAAGAACTTGACCCATCAATAGAACTTATCCTTCTTCAAGCGCTCAGGTTCCTCCTTGATTCAGATCCATCTATGCACCATAACCCAATGACCAATATTCTAGATCTTGCTCTTCATTAGATATTCAATCCTTGAGTACCTTTGCCTAATGATCTCCTCCTCCTTTTATAGTCTTAGGCCTTACTCAATACCATGGTCCAAAACCACTTTAGAATCAATACCTTGGACCAAATACCTGGGGTCAATACTTCGGACAAGATACCTTGGACCAATACCATGGGTCAAAATACCAATGACCAAATACCACAAACCAAAACCAAGTTTTCAACATGTATGCGCTTTTCCTTGTGTGAAAGTGTGTGTATACGCATATGCGCCTTTTGGTCTGCGAACCCGTGTGTATACGTGGTCTGGTCAAGGGGAACCTGCATATACCTATTTTTCCTTCATTCTGTGATCCTAAACTGTGATTTGTCATCTGAGTGACTTGCCATCAAGGACAATACCTGTGTCATAGCACCAAACCTGTGTCATAATGCCAACAGGATCTAATCTCTTGAGGTGCGAATCTCTCTTTTAGAATGCAAAACTTAAAAAATTTTGCACTTCAACATATTTAATCCCACTTGGAGCTTGGCATATATGTATATATATATATATATATTATATATATATATATATAATATATATATATATTATATATATATATATATATATATATATATATATATATATATGTTTAAATTTCATTTTTTTATTTTATTTTATTTTTTATTTTATTTTTTATTTTTTATAGTGGAATCGGAAATAGGGGCAACCTCGCGACTCGCGTTACACGGGGTCGATTCTCACCGCTACCTCTATAACCACTAGGAGCCGCGCCCACCCCTCTATACAGCTCTAGGGTTAGTTCAAGGGATTTGATCTCGTGACCTTCAGTACGGAGCCCGCCTTTCTAACAAACTTCACTGCATTGTGATTACCAACTCGCCTACCCCCTTGGGGCTTTAAAGGTGAGCGAGCTTGGCCCAGGCAAGTCACTCCTCGCGACTAGTCAATGCCCTCGCTCAGGTTTGAGCACAAGACCTCACCGTCTTTATGAGTCCGACTTTACCAACCAGCCAACTCCGCCAACCTTGTTTAAATTTCATTTTTGAATGTATAAATAGATTTTAATTTCTCGAAAATTTCACTTCTTGATAATTTGTATTTGATTTCTTTTTATATATGTATACATAGTTTTTTTAATCATATATAATATATACATAGTTGAAATATTTATTTAATATGGTATTAAAATATTTTATTTATGGAGTACATTCCCCTCATTAAAATGTCTTTTCTCTTATTAATATATTTTTAAAATACACATAAATATTACTTAATCCTACATATTAAAATATATTATTTATGATTTCTTTTTTTGTAAGCATGGAATATCCTTTCTATTCATTTCAAACAAAAACATGTAGGTTTTAAATTCATATCCATCTGGTCAAGTGCCTCAACCTACCCATTGGGAAACGAGGTCTGTTGGCCACCTTACCACATTAGAAGTCATCCAAAAACGAAAGAGTTTGAGACTAGCTAACATCACTATATAGGCTTGATTGTTGAATCTGGAATTGAATAAGCTGAAATTCATTATGGATTTCCTTGAATTTGATTTCAGTCTTGGATGTTCCAGCAAAACATGTCGCTAAGGCTTTGGCCATGATGTTCTTCATCAACCAATAAAGATAAATTGTTTTTTTTAAATTAAATGGACTGGCCTCTGGAGTGGCCAGGGTTTGACACGAGATCTTTCCATTCTTCGATGTCCAAATTTGTTCTCCTTGCCTGCTAATTTAAGTCAAACTCCCACCCATAAATTAATTGGTGGATTTGCAGCTAAGTATTGGCATGGTAGGCCTGAGTAGCTTCCTGAATTAGGCTTGAGGTGGATCTACAACTATGTCCCCTGGTGAGATGTGGCTGAGTCTGAATTCCTCCATGCCCTTGTCCTCTACCTGAGTTCCTCCCACAACCTCCCCTTGCTAAGTTGTCGCTGCCTGAGGAAGGACGAACCATGCTATAACGCTGCCAACCGCAAAGGTGATAAAATAACCAATTTTCAGAAGCTAAGACCACTAGGACCAGGGACTTCATCCTGACTGGAAGCTAGTGCTCAAGAAGAAGACCTAGCTGAGGGTCCTGACGAAGACACTAAGTGTTCAGACTTGTAGAAATGCAACAACAAAAAATACAACATGAAAGTAATGATATAGCCTAAAAACAATTTTTTTCACCACCATATTGAACTGGGTTCAACGTAACAAGCCATTAACAACATCCCAAAGGTGCCCAAGTTTTCTAGGTGTAGGAACCATTATCTATTCGAGGGTTTACGTTTGATGAAAACCATTTATCATGCCAGGAAACAGATTCATCAAAGATGCTAAATATTGAACAAAATTCTCCATGCAAGAAGAGCTGGCCAAGTTTCACCGTGTTGTAGCGGCTACAACCACCCTCCAAAATTTTATCTCACATGCAAATTTCGTAGCCTACCATGGATCCTGTGTTCGATCGTTCCTTGGTCACTTATTGGTAAGCTGATGATCTCAAGCCCCCCTCCTTGATCGTAAGAGTTGTTCATGTTCTAATATTTATGCGGTATGTGTCATCTTTGGGTATCGAGATTATTATTTGTCATGCAAAGGGAATGTTGTTCTACTTCAAGGGGAAAGCTTGTGTGTATGGGTTGTTCTCATTACATAGACATGTTTCACACTCACTTCACACACTCTCATCATGGAGGTTGTTGCATCAAGAAGAGTATGTTTTATATGTTCCGGATGGTCTATGTTGTATCATTAAGTGTTCATGTGTGATCATAGTCAAGTCCTATCACTGTTTACATCAGTTTCAGTGATCTCACACTTAGACAGTTTCTCGAGCAACCTAGCGTCATCCAGCTTTCTGGAACTGCACACTTTGCTTTTGCAACCCTCAATATTTTTCCCTTGCCTACTGGAATTGCACAATGCGTAGGGACCCCAACCTCCCTTGGCATCCAAAACTGCGCAATGGTTTCCTCCATTGTCCTTCGCCTAGCTGAAACCCATTGTCTTCAGAAACTTTGTGGTGATGTCCATCAGCTATCGAGTCTGTCTTGCAACCTGAAACTGCGCAGAGGTGTTCTTCCGGGACCCTATCCTGTAACATTGCCTTGCATTCAAAAACTACGTAGTATTGTCCCTTAGCTGCGCAGGTTGCCCTGCACTAAAAAAACTGTGAATAGGTGTCCTCACAGGACCCCATCCCATAGCAATGTCTTGCATCTCAAAATTGTGCAGTGTTGTCTAAATTGTCCAATCTATCTTGCATTCAGAAACTGCGTAAATGGGCCTCCCAGGGACTCATCCCGACAGCAGTCATTGCCCACTGAAACTGCACAAATCTGTCTCTTAGTGACCACAGGGAAAGATGACATGCTAGATTACTCTCAAGGAGTTGAGGAGAAAGGCCAAGGAACCAAGTTATGATAAAATATTGGGACCACATGCAGACTCCATCAGATGCATAACCATCTAGAGGGTAGGTATGGTAAGTAAAGTATATCTTTTGAAGTACATCTCTTAGTGTATCTTAAATTACTCCTTATCATTGTTATGTCATTCTATCTTCAATAACATACATGTTTGCAAACACTAAAATTCATTCCATTTGTTTCCTCTACGTGTCTTACTTCCTTTTCGCTTGCTAGAGCAATTGTCATCTTTTGGCATGTTGATCACTATATCATCCTTGCGATATTGCTTTCGAAATTTTAAAGGTTTATCTTTGTGTGCATGAGTTTTTGTCGCTATGTGAACATCAGTCATACTCACACATAAAGTTGTAAGCACTGTCACACAAGTGTCGTCATGATCGTTTGAAGATCTATCTCAAGTGTCGCACTTGTCGTTTGTAACCTTTTGATAGTCTCACTGAGCACATGTTTTTCTTGTTGATTTGAGATGTCTTGTCATCGATTCATGCTAAGTGTGTGATCACAATGTCATGTATGCATAAGTTCGCTTGCTCCCAAACTTAGCCATTTTTCCTAAAAAACTATCGACTAGACATCCCTCCTTCGATTGGACCCCGACTGAGCTGCACTGCGCAGTTTAAGTTCTCAGTAACCCTGCTATACTACCCAGAACTGTGTAGAGCTTGAGGTTATCATATGGGGCAGCCTGCACTGTGTAATGTTGGAAGTGAGCAAGTTGGCTCTCTCCCAGAACTGCACAGAAGTTTTCCCCAAGTTCGATCCAATCTGTGCTTTGTGTAAGATCACTCATCAAGCCTCCCTTTGGTCTACCAGAAACCTGAACTGCATTATGAACCCAGGCTACGCTGCTCTCCAAAACTACATAAACATGCTCAACTTCTTTCATGACACTACCTCCATAAACTGAGAAGACATGGGAGTCAGGCCTCTACTACCTGGCACTGTATTTTTCCAAGAAATTGCATAGATTTCACTGGCAACCCCCCTTGTTGGCTTGATTAGCCCTAACTCTGAAAATTGCGTAGGTTTGACCAACACTCTGCCTATTGCACCACCCTGTACTCATCCCAGGAACTGTGCAGTTCTATTAGGAAGGCCTTTGCTACCTATCTCACACTGTCCATCAAAATTGTGCAGTTGTGACTAACAACTCCCCACAGCCCAATCCTACCTTGCTATGGAAAACTGCATAGAATTGCTTTCCAGTGGTTTTTACTTCCCGATTTGTCCTCCTCAGGTAAACTGCATAGATTCCTAGCTAGACCCCAGATGACCTACCCATTCCTCATCCTTAAAATTACATAGAACTATCCAATAGTTCCCTTGGACACCCTATCTTTTCTTCCTCTCAAGATCTGTACAATCTTGTCCAACTGGGTTCCACCTTGCAACTTTCACTACTGTCCTGGATTGCACAAATTTTCCTCTCAGTGACCTCTACACAGTTTTTCCTAACAGTTCTCTGAAGCCTCTGATCCCAGTCTGAGATGTGCTCTGCGCAGTTTTATTGTCTTGTCCTCCTTCACGGTCACCTCAACCCAAAACACGAGAACAATGCATCATGCTAGACTAGGAGGTTTTGGATTTGATGGCGTCCCATCATGAGTGAATTACATGAACAAGTACACTGATGGATCATGGCACGACGATGAACAAGATGAAGAAGGACCTCATTCTAGAAGACTTTCTCGCAGTTGAACGTACACATGAAGCACATCAAACAAAAAGCGAAAGAAACACATGCATGGAACCATCCTGCGAAGAATAAGACCATTAAAGACCCCGCAGCACCAAGCTACGTGGAGATGAAGACAAAGTACATTTGAAGACACATCCATCACTTAACAACACATCAACTTGACATGGACACCACAGTCAACGAGTACATGTCAATTGTAGAAATTTCACCGTAGATAACCTGAATGTAACTAAAGAAAAATACTTGATCTGCTTCTACTATCAAACTTTGCGGAAGCTTAATAAATTTGAGCAAGATAAATCAAAACACATATAATAGATGAAGAAGAAATCAATCACACATGCACACAGAAGAATACTCTGGGGAAAGCCTCAGCTAAAAACCCCACAATTTGTATTATCATACAAGTGGAAATATCTCAGGATTACAAAAAGCTTTAGCTCACAAGCTATCCAGCTCTCAGTACAATCCCTCACTACTGCTCATAGACAGAATAGACAACACATATGCCTTCCTTCAGTCCTCCAAGCCTCCTATTTCCTTGCGCAGTTTCTCCTGGGTCCTCTAGCTGCAACCTGTGTGAATAATCCTCTCACACACAACACTGACCTCTAAAATAACTGTGCAATCCTGAAGGAGATAATTCCTTCTGCATGGATGAGTTTCCTTTATAGGAAAATTCCTCCAACTAATAGTATAATGTCCCTTCCTTTAATCTGAACTGGGTCTTTCTCTGAACTGACATGCATGAGTTATTTATGAGAGAATATTCAGTTATCTGGAGAACACTAGTTGCATGCATGCATGCATTAACTGACTGAACTCACAATTAGTTCCACAAACTGTTTGGAACTAATTTAACTGGACTTAACTCAGTTAACTGAGCTAACTAATTACAACTCAAATACAAGTCATCCTTATCTCCTTAATTAAGGGATAACTTCCTCAATCAAAGGGATAACTATTGCATGTTTTCACATAGACTTCATGTTTGATTTTCCCCAACTAATTAACTCAAGATGAATTAATTAATTGTTTTTCAAACAACTAGTGAGACTATATTCGAATTTTAATTCTTAATTTTAATTCAGGGACTAATTAAAATTGGAATCTATCTCGAAATGTTATTTATAGTAATGCTATCTTTAGCATTTCTATTTTTTTCTATTTCCAACAGAGTTGGGGTATATCTTGAAATGCTATTTATAACAATGTTATTTTTAGCATTTCTTGTTGCAATTTTCAACACTCCCTCTCAACAAAAAAGGCATTCAACTCGAACCCAATCCTGAACCTTTGGAATGTTCTGCATGCAACACTTATCTCAAGTGTTGTTGCTCCAACAACTCCAGAAACAAAAAATATCCAACCTGAATCAGAATGATGCCTCTGTCATCAAAGTTTCTAACTACTATTGCCATTGTCGACTAAAAACTCTTCGCTTCTGCAGACTCTGCCTAGTCAGTCCTTCTTTGCACTCTTCAGTATCTGACTGTTATTGCCTTTGTCAACTGAAAACTCTGTGCTTCTACTGACTCTGCCTAGTCAGTCCTTCTCTGCGCTCTTCAGTATCTGACTGCTCTAGCCTCTGTCACTTTGATCTCTAACTGCATCAATGCCACTTATTCCTCCCACTGCATCCATGCTACTGCTGGTCCTATCTCCCAGCAATACATCCACATTGCACCTCCTCTCATCATGTTGCATCGTGCTGCCCACTACTGCACTGCAACTCAGTTACTGAGAAGTAAGTAACAGATCTCCCAACTAACCTCCCTGTTGGGCTAGAAACACCCTCTGATGCTGAAGCTTCCTCTGCCGCTCCATATACATTTGTCTCTACCCACTCAGCCGGTCCTACTACTCCTCATCGGGGCTCCCGTAGTAAGGTCTAATCAAAGAGGTTGGGTACCTCAAGAATCCTACCCCTATTTCAACCTTCTTGGGACTATCACCTCACATCGCCCCACCTCACACCTAGAGGTATGACTGCATGTGATCCCTTTGCCCACTTGGCTCAAAATTTCCCCCTACTGGAGGTCTCTACATGAGTGTATGCCTCCACTTGGTCTCCTCTCAACTTCTCCAGTTGTTGCTGCTCCACAAACTCCTGAAGCT
>APFE031378988.1:84866-103109 GCA_000404065.3 Pinus taeda
ACAGAATAGACAACACATATGCCTTCCTTTAGTCCTCCAAGCCTCCTATTTCCTTGCGCAGTTTCTCCTGGGTCCTCTAGTTGCAACCTGTGTGAATAATCCTCTCACACACAACACTGACCTCTAAAATAACTGCGCAATCCCGAAGGAGATAATTCCTTCTACATGGATGAGTTTCCTTTATAGGAAAATTTCTCCAACCGATAGTATAATGTCCCTTCCTTTAATCTGAACTGGGTCTTTCTCTGAACTGGCATGCATGAGTTATTTATGAGAGAATATTCAGTTATCTAGAGAACACTAGTTGCATTCATGCATGCATTCACTGACTGAACTCACAATTAGTTCCACAAACTGTTCGGAACTAATTTAACTGGACTTAACTCAGTTAACTGAGCTAATTAATTACAACTCAAATACAACTCATCCTTATCTCCTTAATTAAGGGATAACTTCCTCAATCAAAGGGATAACTATTGCATGTCTTCACATAGACTTCATGTTTGCTTTTATCCAACTAATTAACTCAAGATGAATTAATTAATTATTTTTCAAACAACTAGTGAGACTAAATTCGAATTTTAATTCTCAATTTTAATTAAGGGACTGATTAAAATTGGAATATATCTCGAAATGCTATTTATAGCAATGCTATTTTTAGCATTTCTATTTTTTGCTATTTCCAACAAAGTTGGCATATATCCTGAAATGCTATTTATAGCAATGCTATTTTTGGCATTTATTATTGCCAAGACTTTCTCGCAATTGAGTGTACACATGAATCACATCAAACAAAAAGTGAAAGAAACACATGCATGGAACCATCTTGTGAAGAACAAGACCAATGAAGACACCACAACACCAAGCTACACGAAGATGAAGACAAAGTACATTGAGGACACATCCATCACTTAACAACACATCAACTTGACATGGACACCATAGTCAATGAGTACATGTCAATAGTGTCATGTGGAGTTGTGTTATGAGTTGTCTCAGCCACCTCACTATTGTGAGCCATAACTATTGTAATCCAATATAATGTAAAGTGAAATTCCAAGTGTCATTAGTGGAATGCAAAGAGTCATATGTAATGTAAAGAGTTATATGTAATGAAGTTCAAGATCATGAGGGTAGTCTAAGAGTAAAACGGGAATTTCAAGGGTCACCCCACCCTTTCCTATATATAGAACCTCATAACTCATAGAACAAGCTTTTGGGAGCCAAGATTTTGCTAGGAATTTCTTAGAGAGGGCTTGGACAATATTGTGACGAGCCTTGGCTTCTCCACAATGCAGAGCGATTACATCTCTTTGGAGGAGAAGGCGTTGTTGGCTGTAACGTTCCACTACTGGGGCTAGTGGCTGTCATGGTTGTATGTATGGATAGAATTTTCACTTTATATAATATAATAGAGCCAACACATCTTCATGCATATGTTGTTATTGTAGTTCGACTATTCTCGTTACTTTAGAAATGTATGTTATTTAACTTACGCATTTGCGTATGAACTATTTCATATGTGATTGTATGAATCTTATTGGAGTCGTGTTGTTGGTTTAACCCATCACTTTGGATTGTGGACTATTCTTCTTTCTGTCTTGTGATGTCATTAAGCTCATGTGTTTCTTTCAGGCTGCGTACTATTACAGGCTTCTAAGGGGCACACTTCCTTTTCCCGTTCGTGCCCATGCATCTCTCTTGACTTGTTGCAAGGTCACACACTTGCTTCTGAAAAAGATATCTTGCTTACCTCTGCACGCTATCGTAGTCAAGGCATAGCTTTACTACCCACTACTGGGACTCCTACTCCATACGGTCTGAGGTCTAGTTGGGACTTCTTACCAGGGAGATCCCCTGACATGTTGGCAGGTCCAACACCGTCAACACTGCTCAAACCAAAAATGCATGCACATCCTAGAAAGAAAAATTCCATAATAGATAGAGATATTTCAACTATACTCAGATAACCCATCGAAGTAAACTATTGTTGCCTCCCATATTTCCCGGGAGGTTTCCTTTTTGGCCCAAGACATCATCTCAGAGACACTCTTCCAGTGAATTATCAAATAGTAGATAAGCATAGGGATAAGAGTATGCATGAAGCTAACACAATTAACATACCCATAGCAATCACCTACTTAAATAAGGGTGATGTCGTCCGCACCAAGGTGGAAAACCTGGTGATTTACCTTCGCAAGTGTCTTAGGAATTTCTAAGGGACCTGTTACAATTCCACCAAACGAAACTCGGTTTGCTACATAAAACCACAACGATGTGTTGTCTCGTCAGCCTTTACTCCAACATTTAATTGTTAACACACGCCTTTCCACCTTGCACCTGAAGGAGAATGTGTGAGCGTCGTTAATCGATAACCCCCTGTACTTTCTCATAATTTGTCTGGCCATGGCACAAATCCTGTCAGTGCCTGTTCTTCGACTTTCACCCTGATCAGGGATATTTATGACTTATTTTAAATTTATTATTATTAATATATATTTTTTAATGTTATATATTAATTTCATATTAATAATGAAATGAATTACGCATCTCCCTCTAATTAAACGTATTTTAAAGTAATTGATTTTTTTCACTTTCAATTACTCCTTTAATTTAATGATTGATTGCTTTATTATGATAAACATTAAAATTCACCACAAAAGAATTGCAGCGAATTCACCACGTCGCCAAGTCAGATTCACCTCAAATTATTTTCACCTGCGCATGTCTTTGAACCTATATCTATTATTTTTACCTTGGTATGTTGTACTACGCATAAATATTTTAAAACACAACACTGTTTTAAAGCAGCTGTGTGTACTATGCATAAATCCTCTGGAACTCAATGCAGTTTGTGTGTGTGTGTGTGTGTCGCTCTCTCTATATATGTTGCCTTGCAGCTAATACTCTTCTCGTCTTATCATAGATATTCCTTTGCAATACTGTAGAAGCACTTTTATACGTCTTGAGTTCGAACCCTCTAAGTTCACACTCCCAACTTCGAGCTTCTCAAGCACTTACTAAGTTCAACTTTGAAATATCAAAGAAACAAAATGACATGGCTAAACCCTCATAAAACTAGAACACCAACAATAGACACCAAAACCGCTCACTGAAGTCGTGAAATTTCAGGGGAATCTAACAAAGAAAATAGGGGAAATGGGTGTGAGAAATACGAATGCCCAATTGCATGGGGAAAATTTGGCTTCGCACCTACGACACCCCTAAAATGGCTAGCCATGCCTATGATTTTGTGGCATATTTTCTGAGAGGATCAAAAGCAAAGCTCAATTTTCCCTTGTCTCTGTCGGAAATCCCCTACGCATATTCTTTATCACCACCCCAAATTCAAGCCTCTGCCGCCAAATTTGTTGCATAATAATTATCGCTGCCTTCTAAAGCAACATTTTTATCCTCCTATTCGAAAGTGGAATGTGGCAATGACAGCCAGGAGATTTGGATGGAAAAGTTCCCAACATTTTGGGATTGGGTGCTTCTTGAATGTATAGAGAGCGACAAGTATCCAAATTTAAATGAATTTTTTCCATTGGATGAGTCAATGGATTAATTTGGGGTTCACTTGTAGCTCACCGAAGGCAAGGTCGTTAAATTTTAAATTCTTTTCGGCCGCAGGAGAGAGCTGATATTTAAAGTTTAATTCTTATTTCTTTGAGATATTTATCATGACATTGGTGCATGAATGCTCTTCCTCTCATTGAGGACTTGAGCTGTTAACTGAAAATGAGGGTTATATATTCATTATTATTTATTTTTACACAATCCATTTTGAGTTACATTCCCGACAGAGTTTCATGGGTGTTTCTTTGGTATGATCTTTTGGTTATGGACATAAATTAGTCCAAATTCATGTTTATTTATGTGTATATGAGTTATGGTGAATTATTGACTTTTGAAGAGGCAAATGAATATTAATTTTTCCAAAAACTTTCCATGTAAGTACAATATTTTTTTTCAAGTCTTGTTTTTTCACACTCTTCAAACTAAAACCTTTAGAATGTTTAGAATTTAGAAGTAGAAATTTTTAAAATAGAAATAATATAACTAAGTATTATTTTGTAATAAATAATAATTGAAAAAACCTCGAGCTTAAGCAACACTTTTTATGCCGTAAGGCGTTCCTCTAAGAAGAACTCCCCCAACTGTCACTCTGTACCACTTTGCACCACCAGATCCAGTGTCAGACGATTGAACAATGGTCTTCCATCAGATTGATTTCCCAAGAAAACTACAGAGCCTCCATCACATTTTACAATTTCAACTAAATGAGGAAAACCCCTTCACATTTGTGTTTTCATTTTTCAAAGGAAAACTCTTCTCTTAGGGTTTTTGACAGTTGAATCCCACCAATAACCTCACATAATGGACCTGGGGCAATATCAAAACCCCTTGCAATGGAACCATCTCGGAGCTTGAAGGTGTGCCCTGCAATAATGAGAGGGTTTTCAGGCTCGGCTTTGTGGGATTTGGCATTAGCGGAACAATGTTGACTTTCATTCCAAACTGTAGATCGTGGGGTCCCCTAGAAATTGAGTATATTTTTTACTTTGTCTCACTTGCGTCCTTCTCATTAAATAGGAGGGAAGCCCTTTAGCACTCAACAACATTCGTCCTATTTTGTGTTTCATAACCTTTATATACCATTTAAGGATTTTTTTCTTGTGGAATCCATTCTTTAATTGTATAGGTCGGTTGTTTCCTTTGTCGTGATTGAATCCCATGGCCTCTATGAAATGCATGAATGATGTACATCAAATGGATGAGAATGTGTACACAGAGGGAAGCTTTCCCAATGAAGCTAAGATTGTTCTACACTCCTTGCTGTTGAATTGGGCCAACGTGGATGAAAAGACTCTGGAAATCACGCCTCTCAAGGGCACCATAATGAATGAGGTCTTTCAGTGTAATTGGAAGAAAAGGAAAGGGAAAAATCTTAGGAAAGCCCTGGTTCGAATCTATGGAGAGGGCATTGATTTGTTCTTCAATAGGGAAGTTGAGATCCATACATTCTAGTGTATGTCGAGGCTTAGGCAAGGGCCACATTTTCTAGGTCGATTCCTCGAGGGACATATCAAGGAGTTTCTCAATGCAAGGGTAATTTTATTTATTCAGTTCTTTGTCTAGAATTGCAGGTGTTTTAATGACTATTTTTTCTCTGCTTGAATTTTCACTGCAAAATTCATCTTTTCATTTCTTATGCCCATAAATTTTAAATATATTTATATGTTAGGGAATTCTCCCTTTTGTGTATGTCCAAAATTTTGAAAGTGTGTTCCCAAATGACTATGCCTTTTTCACTAATAGAAGAGGATGCTTCATAAAGTTTACGCAAAATACATTTTCCTATTATTATTGCTGCAATCTAGTAAACCGTTTATTGTCTATGAAGTGGATATATCTTGGAATGGAAAACTCTCTTATTTTTAATTTGATTTTCCAATATTTATTCCTATTTTCAATTTTATTTTAGGCTTCAATTATAACTGACCTTTTCCAAGTTATTCTTGAGCCTAAGTCACGTGAATTTGATAGTGATATGTAAAAATGATAAGAATGATGTAAATAGATTTTGTGTACTTAGTTCAAATGAGATAGGACTAACTTTTACTTTTTTATCAATGTATTTTTTGGTAGATTTTGAAGAGTGCCAAATATTTGTGAAGCAACATCTAAAATCATCTCATAAGTTATGTCATTCTTTCACTTATTTTATTTGCAATTTATTGCTTCCCATCATTTGACTCTAAATGACCTCTTTGAGTGCTACAAGAACATAAATACCAATTTGAACATGGGATCTCATTCCTACACATATATATTCCTAATGAGAACCTAGCTCTTTACCTACTTGCAATCAAATTCTTTGGGTAATGGTACAAATTATAAGGTTGAACTTCTGAAATAGTTTTAATTTGATGAGTTAGGACATGAATTTGTATTTACAACCCTGTTAATTTATATAACCAGATTGGATTGCACAGGCCTTCATCAATTCGGGTATGGATACAAAAACATTTAAGATGTTGAATCATTTGTAGTTGGATATACAACAACAAAAATTCCTCTGGATACAATTTGGACAAACATTGATTACATGGATGAGTATAACGATTTTACACTAGATGGTGTGAATTTACTGAGAAGGAAGTTGATTTTTTTTTGGAATGAATCCATGCTAACATGTAGACATATGTTCTTAATGTTGATCCAAGTAGGGCTTAATTCCACAATCAAGAAATTTTCTAGTGAAAATTTCCCCTCCATGTTCTTCTGTGATTTGATGACATAACTAAAACTAAACTGAGTCATATCAATACATTCTAAAGATACAAATTACTCTCTTAATTGTCTAGGAATAAGCATAAATGAATTATACAAGAATTTTCATAATGGAAATAAAGACAACGTTTTCAAAAAGCAAGGATATGTGCCATTATTGAGACAGGTGTGGCTAGGCCTAATATATTTTCCAGATTTTCTAAATCCCAAGTCTCAGACATTTTGGGTAAATGAAATATCTTAGTTTCATGATATAGTCGCATTTGATGGCCTTTGGCTTGATATGCATGAAATTTCCAACTTCTGTAATGGGATCACATGTTCCTTACCAAATGATGGGAGTTGCCTGCATAAAGATTCAGACAAATTGATGCTTGGTTTGTAGCAATTCCAACACCACCAGATGGGATGACCCCTCTTATCAAATCAGTTTTGTTGGAGGACACAGAGCATTGGGTATCAAAATTGTTGCTACTAATGTAGTTCACTATAATTGTGTCTTGGAGTACAATGCTCATAATATCTATGGGCTATTAGAGGCTATTGTGATGAATAATACATTGAAATCAATACTGCATAAGATACCAATCATACTTACTCATTCTACCTTTGTTGGGTCAGGTTCCCATGTGACACATTGGAAAGGAGACATTTCTACAACTTGGAATGATCTCTCATACTCCATACCCACAATACTAAGTTTTGGGTTGTTTGGAATCCCAATGGTAGGTTCCGATATTTGTGGATTTTTACAAGACACAAATGGAGAGATTTGTAATAAATGGATTCAACTAGGTTGCTTTTATCCTTTTTCCAAAGATCACTCAGACAAGAATAAAAGGTGCTAAGATATTTACCTATGGGAATCACTCACAACATCTACAACGAATGTGTTAGGTCTACTATACAAACTCCTTCCTTATATATACACATTTCCTTTTGTAGCTCACACTAATGGGTCTCCCATTTCTAGGCCTTTGTTCCTCACATTCCCTACGGATAATAATACACTAGGAATCAACACCCATTCCTATTGGGTAAAGGGGTCCGAGTCTCACTTGTTTTAATGCAAGGAGCAATACCTTTCGATGTCTATTTTCCAAAGATTACTTGGTAAAATTTATTCAATGTAACAGACTCAATAACAGTTGCAAATGGCTCAACTATGACACTTGAACCTCCAATAGATACCATCAATATCCATGTATATGAGGGGAATATATTGCAACTGCAAGAAATAGGTTTGACAACTAGGGAAAGTACAAAAAGTCCACTTAGTCTACTAGTGGCTTTGGGTGGTAGGAAGGAAGCACATGGAGACTCAGTTGCGAGACTCATAAAATGGAGGCTGCAAACTTCTAGCTTGGTCGTATGGAAGAGGAGATCGATAATCTGGAGAAGTTATTAACAAGAGAAGATAAGACAATTGGGTTTTGCCACAATGACTTGCAATATGGAAACATAATGCTTAATGAAGAAGATAAATCATTGATGATAATAATGATTATCATACACTTGAATATACCCATTAATTATGTATGAATAAGCATAGATGAACCATACAATACTTTTCAGAACGGGAACTGAAACGATATTTTCATTAAGCAAGGAGGTGTGCCATATTTGTGACAGGTGTGGCAAGGCAAAGTATATTTTCCAGATTTTATGAATCCCAAGACTCAGTCATTTTGGACAAATGAAATCTCTCATTTTCATGATACATTCGCATTCGATAGCCTTTGGCTTGATATACATGAAAATTCCAACTTCTGTAGTGGGATCACATGTTCCTTACCAAATGATGGAACTTTCCTGCAGAAATATTCACAGATAAATTGATGCTTGGTTTCTAGTGATTCCAACACCACCAAATGGGATGACCCCCCTTATCAAATCAATTTTGTTGGAGGAAAAAGAGCATTGGGTATCAACACCATTGCTACTAATGCAGTTCACTATCATTATGTCTTTGAGTATAATGCTCATAATAGCTATGGGCTATAAAGGGTTATTGTGATGAATAAGGCATTGAAATCAACACTTCATAAGAGACCATTCATAATTACATTCTATCTTTGTTGGGTCAAGTGCCCATGCCATGCATTGGACAGTAGACATTGCTACAACTTGGAATGATCTCTCATACTCCAAATCCCAATCGTAGGTGCTGATATTTGTGGATTTTTACAAGACACAAATGAAGAGATTTGTAATAGATGGATTCAAGTAGGTTAATTTTATCCTTTTGCACAAATCACTTAGACAAGAATAAAAGGCACCAAGATATTTACCTATGGGAATAAATCATAACATCTGCAAAGAAGGTGTTAGGTCTAAGATACAAACTCCTTCCTTATATCTACGCATTTCCTTTTGAAGCTCACACTAAGGGGTCTCCCATTTCTAGGCCTTTGTTCTTCACATTCCCTAAGGATAATAATACACTAGGAATCAACACCCAGTTCTTATTGAGTAAAGGGGTCGTAGTCTCACCTATTTTAATGCAAGGAGTAGTGATTGTGGATGCCTATTTTCCAAAGGGAACTTAGTACAATTTTTTCAATGTAATATACTCGGTAACAATTGAAAATGGCTCAGTTGTGACACTTGAAGCTCCACTAGATACCATCAATGTCCATGTGTATGAGGGGACTATATTATCAGTGCAAGAAGTAGGTTTGACAACTAGGAAAATCATAAAAAAATCATTTAGCATGTTGGTTTCTCTGGGTGTTAGGAGGGAAGCATTTGGGGACTCAGTTGTCAGACGCATAAAATGGAAGCTGCAAAATTCCACCTTGATCGCATGGAAGAGGAGATCATCGAGAGAAGGTAAGACAATTGGGTTTTTCCACAATGACCTGTAGTATGGAAAGATAATGCTTAATGTAAAAGATAAATCATTGACGATAATCGTGAGTATCCTACGCTTGAATATACCCATTAATTATGCAAGAGTAAGCGTAAATGAATCATATAAGACTTTTTAGAATGAGAAGTGAGACAACGTTTTCATTAAGAAAGGAGGTGTGCCATATTTGGGATAGGTGTGGCCAGGCCCAATATATTTTCCATATTTTTTTGAATCCTAAGACTCAATCATTTTGGACAAATGAAGTCTCTTAGTTTCATGATATAGTCACATTCGATGCCTTTGGCTTGAAATGAATGAAATTTCCAACTTATTTAGTGGGATCAGGTGTTGGATTTTCTTACAAGTTGCACACTAAAGAGAGATCAAAAGGTAGTTATTACATATTAAATCCTTCATAGCTAAATCTTTCATCATTCTTATCCTTTTTTATTTTGTATTTTGAGTCATCTGATTATAACGACTTCCAGAATCAATGGCCATTATTCCAATTGCCAGTGTTGAATCATTATCTTATTTATTCTTTTAAACTTGAAAAAATACAATGTATATGATGTTTTAGTTTGATCAATCTATATTAGTTGCAGATGACTCTTTGCCCTTAATTGTTTTCTTTTGGTCAAGCTATAAAAAGTTATGTTCTTGGAAGCTTTAAATGTAGGCTAACTAAAGATGCATCTAACCCTTGGCGATTCATTATGTTAAGTTGTTATTGTCGTATGGAACTAAGGTGAAATGGAGAGTGATAGAGTTGGACAACTTTTAGAAGATATTAAGAAATATGCTCTTGCAAGATATCTCCTTTGGGGTCTATGCGGTGTTATTTCTGTAAGTTCTTATTTGTTACCTCCACATTCCTGTAAAAACAACGCAGATGTTTTTGTTGTTTCTCTGCTAAATGTTTATAAGGTTTTTATTTTTATTTTTTTTAATATGAAATAATACTTGGAAACCTATTCATTTGAAATATCACATATTTTATCTTCTTCACCTTTTTCATCATCACATGAAACACAATCTTCTTACTAATTTTGTGTTTGTATGCAAGATCATGTTAAAATTATAAACTTTGATTATATCGATTATGTGAGATAGAGATTTCAACAATACCACTTATTGAAGCCTTTTTTGTTAAATGTTCAAATTGTTGGGTGCCATAAATTTCAGCAATACCATGAAGTATTCACCATAATATTGCTTAATATGACTGATACATGCCCTCTCACAGAGAGCCAATGCAACTTTGATTGAAGTTGTGGTAGAATTACCATATATTTCAGTGATTCTTGTCATCCTTCCATTACAATATTAACTTTATTCCCAACAATAATGGATTGGGGAGATAACCATAGCATGCACAAAAATAGTTCACAAGCAAGATTGCATGCAATTTCATGTTAAACGTCAATCTATTTATCTTACTTTATTCTGATTTTTTAAAACATAAAGACTAAGATGAAACTTCAAGGCACAATTGTAGTATATAATTTACCTGAAACGGATCACGTGTGGATATTTATAAATATTATATGAGTGCACTCAATGCATCCCACATTAACTATATCTTGTTCATGAAATATATTTTGCATAAACAACTTTCATTCAGTCAATATATCATATGTTTATATAAAAGTCTTTGACAATCATCACTTCTCTAATTTCTCTATAAGTATATGTAGAAGAGTATGATACCATATATATTTCCAAAACAAATATGGGGCCACATGATCAAGTATTTAACATGGATGTTTTTGATGATGTTGATTTAATATAAATAAAGTTTTATAACTCACCTTATTCATGTACTTTGTTTAAGTCTTTTGCATTTATATATGAATTTATTTTAGTCGATATAAAGTTGAATGAAACGGAGAATTCTCAAAATTGGTCAATTACTATATTTTTCTTGTTAAAGCACCTGTAGTGTTAAAAATACTTTGCATACACATTTTATTTGACATAAACCAAGGGAAAATTTGAAAATAGAATTCAAAGTATTGTTATTCCCCTTAAATCGTGTCACTTGCAATGGTCTACATTTGGATTTGTCACTTGCTTTGCTGCAATTGTAGTGATACTACCGATTCCCACAAAAATATTAAACACCTCTATTTTCAAGATCAACTTTATTTTATCAAGTTATGACAAACTATTGTTCCATTTAGCACACAAATTATGCCTTATCTACATTGATTTACATAGATTACTGCAGTACAACAACTCTAGGAGAACTTTATGCTACTGATATGAGCATGTTTGCATTTGAATTAATTTATTTCACTTATTTCATCATCCAAACAATTCCCCAAACTTAATTTTTTTTTTAAATAAAATAATTCATATTTATAATTTAAAGATTCAATTAAATCACATAACATATCACATCTTCTTTCATCAATGCTACTCTTCCCTATGCTTCCGCCTTATGACATTTCCTTCGCAACATGTGGTGCAATTGCTAGTTACTTGCCAAATAGATATTATATTGTACATTTGTCCAACAAAATGGGTTTTGCAGTGATGATACCAAAAAAATACACTAAGAACCATAATTAAAGAATTATCTTAGCTAATAACCTTAATAATCTATTTCTTCTTCTTTTTTCTTTTTTCTTTTTTTGAAGATGATTAAATTGAAATAAAAATGGAATTACTTAAAATCATGTGTGTGTGTGTGTAGTTCTATTTTTAATTTTATATAAATGTAATATTATTTAATATATAAATTAATAAGAATAATTATTTTCAATATATACATTACATTTAAATTTTGTAAATATGAAAGTATATTAATGTTTTAACTTGAAAACATAGGAAAAAGAACATTGGAGAGGAAAATACATTATACACACAACTTCAACCTAAGTAACTATTTTCTTTTACTATTTTCCTTTTCCAAAAAAAACATCATAAGAAATTTGGAGAAATTATACATATGATTATAGGGTCATGTATTACCTAAAAATATAGGTAATTTTTAATTAATCACTTTATTTGTTTGTGTTATGAATAAAATATAAATATATAAATAATAATTAGGAATAGTTAATTAAATAGTAATTAGTTAATCAAAGAGGCATGTCCCTATGGACATGATCATTCATGAAAGGGTACCTTCCTAGGTATATAAAGAAAAACCTCATTTTTAACATAATTATCTCATATCAATTCTTTTATATAATATTCAATATACAATTACCTGTCCTATTATGGACATTTACATATTTGAAGTATTTTGAAGATTACTCCGCTACATATATGAATCTTGTTCGTTACATTAGTATCCAAACATTCCTCCAAGTATACTAAATTTTTTGTTACATTGCTAACAGAGCATTCCTTTAAGTATACAAACCTTGTTGGTTACATTGATCCAATAATCGAAAAATTCCACAAAAATATTGATTTAGGATGATTAGATGATTTCTTAGTGCATAATTTTTTTTATCACTTAGAGGATCATATCATATTATATCTACAAATATGAAAGTTCTAAGACGAGAAGAAACTCGAAACAAAAAAAGAGGTCAAGCCTTTTCATCAATAAGCTTTGAGGACAAAGATTTTTGAAGAGGAAGGCAATGTTATGAATAAAATATAAATATATAAATAATCATTAGGAATAGTTAATTAAATAGTAATTTGTTAGTCAAAGAGACATGTCCATAAGGACATGAATGCAAGGGTATCTTCCTAGGTATATAAAGTAGACCCTCATCTGTAACACAATCATCTCATATCAATTATTTTATACAATATTCAATATACAATTACCTGTCCTATTATGGATGTTACATCTTTGAATTATTTTGAAGATTACTCCAGTGTGTATAGAAACCTTGATCGTTAAATTAATGTCAAAGCATTCCTCTAAGTATACGAACTTTTTTCGTTACAGTTTGCTAATAAAGTTGTTAGATTATTTACTTCAATTCATTTTCCTTTTTTTCTTCTTTCTCTCTTTTATAACACACTATGATCTAAAATTATACATATAATTATAGGTTCATGTATTAAGTAAAAATATAGGTAATTTTTAATTAATCACTTTATTTGTTTGTTAATAAAGTTGTTAGAATATTCACTTCAATTCATTTTCCTTTTTGTTTTCTTTCTCTCTTTTTTAACACACTATGATTTATATCACTAGAGGTTACATCATGTTGCTACCATTGCAATTCTTTGGGTCAATATAATAACTCATAAATTATATCTTAGGGTGAAGGTTTAGCCCAAATGACTCAAAGTACCCTTGATAGACCAATCTATCTATTTTTTAACAGATACATGATATTTTAAAAAAAATTAAAAATACAACTTCAAAGAAAACGTGAAAATATTTTAATATTCATTCCATGAACCATCATAAATGGAGCTTCAATCATCTTGTGAAAACATTTTAATATTCATTTCATAAACCATCATGTTATCATTTAAATATTTTGATTTTTTTGTTTTTGATTTTAAATACACTTAAATATTTTAATTTTATTTTCAATTTTATTAAGATCGTGATAATACATAAGGTAGATATATATGTCTTTGGCATTTTTATTTCACATATTTGGTAATCTTCTCTCTCTCTCTTTCTCTCTCTCTCTCTCTCTCTGTGTCTATATATATATATATAATATATATATATATATATTATATTATATATATATATATATATATATTATATATATATATTCCCCAAGGAAAAATCATAATTTTATTAATGAAAGCAAAATTACATGTTGCAGATGCTTAAAAACATTCCATCATTTAGTCAAAGATTGATGATCATAATTTCATACAAAAAAACAATGAAGAAAGTAAGAAGCTTCACCACCAACAAAGGTAAAACTCAACAAAAGTTCAACATAGCATATGAAGGATGTTTTAGCTAGGCTACTAAATGGGATGGGTCTTGGAAGAAGCCCATAACATGTTGGAAATGAGGGAGAACCATTTGCATAGAGACTTCCCAAAGATACTAAGAAACCAATTGGGACTACATATTGTGCAAGAAACACAAATAGTGAAGGACAACTTGAAATGTGCCTAGGACCTACACAACCATGGAAAACAGGCAAGCTAGTCACCTTGCATCAATGATTGAGATGGATGATTAGATATGGATTACATATCCATTTTGTTGTTATTGAAGCAATGTCATTAATTGTGCAGGGTTTGACTTTAATTGAAGTGGTTGGTTGTAGTAGAATATACTGAATGGAATCATGGAAAGGGCTCAAGTTGAGCCTTACTCATGAAGTGTTTATAAGCGCCAAAACTCATGGGGATTGAGTTGCTATGTTGTTGAATATTTTATATCTTGTGTTCCTTGATTGATCTATGTTTGAATTTTCCTTTTTATTATTGTATTGTGCATTCCCATACGATTTTGTTGCATGATTTTATGACCGTTGTCATGAATTTATTTGCTTTATGGTTTCCATCTTTTCCTTTGGATTTTTCCTTTTGTTCTTCATGCTTTGGGGGCGGGGGGCTTTGGGAACATTGGTTAGGCATGGTAGGAAGGCCACCGAGCTCTCGTAAGACAGATGTGTAGGACCAACATAAACTTGACCTGATAGAGGCCTACTAATGCCAACAATAAAGGGGATATCTTCAGTGTAGGATCCCAATTAGACCTTGCGCCATTTGATTTAGGGATCCCATCCAGTATATAGGCAAGGCTACCACTCAGATGAGTTGAGCTTTCTTTAGAAAAAAGTGGAATGCAAACTTAATTGAACCCATGAACTTCATTAAATACAAGGAAACAATTGATAAACCTCTTATAACGTGCATACCATCAATAGCCAGATTATAAACAACATAAACCTTACATAAAGTAACTGTTAGTAAACTTTAGATAAGACTCATGTCCATAAAATAAAGTGCTTAAAAATTGTAAATAAGTTCACATTAATCAAACATCTATATGCATAAGTAAACACACAGTCAATGATAATATTATGCTAATATCAACGAAACAATTCACCAATATACGAATAGAGTTAAAAAATCATATACATCCACACGTAGCAAAACAAGGTTTGTAGCACGAGACAACACATGAACATACCATGTATCAAAGAACTTTTAGGAACATCTGATCCATCAAGCAAAAAATACTCATGGCATTACGACATAAAATATTTGTGGAATCCAATAGTGGAAAATAAAAATTACTCCTTGCATCAATTAGAAGAGCATAAGTTCTCTCAAACAATATTGTCCCAAAAAAATTTCCTCAGCTAAAAGTCCTTTACAATGTGTAATGAGGGTGGCTCTTGAACTACCCCTGACTCTTGGGCTTCCTCATGACCTTTCAACTACTTGGTGACTCTTGGGATTCCTCATGACCTTTCAACTACTTGGTGACTCTTTGACTTCCTTGTCACTCTTGACATTCCAAAAATTTCCTGTCCTATCTAATTGCCAAAAATCACAAAATAAGCTGCTAATCTAATCTATCAATTTAACAATAGTGAGTTTAGGAATGTATAGTTTATGTTGCTCCATTAGGTATGTGCACCACAACTTATATTCGGCTGCAATGGGGGTGATCTGTGGCTTCTCTTTATCATGTTTGTGCAAGAATTTGAGGGCATCCGATATGAGGGTGGTCCTTTTGGCATTCACCTGATTACTCAAGGATTCCAATTTGGTGTACACTCTTATTGGTTCCACCACATAGCGTGTGATATTATCCTTTGTAACATGAAGATCGTATGCAAGGGTTGGTTGTCTATATGTGTTAATGAATGCTTGCACTTACCATGAGATATCTTCCTACTTCCTTAAATGTCCGACTTCCCGATGGACGGAACTCCATGAATTTCGATCATAGACTCTAGACCGCTAAAAAGGTGTCTGTATGAATCCAACATCTTATCCACATCTTTGCTACTTTTTCCTTTGACTGGATCTTGATGCATAGCTATACCTTGGCGTTTTGCATAGTGATCCAATCCTTCTTTGGGACTACCACCGATGCTCTTGCATACTTGAAAGACTATTCATGCATACTATTGAGAGTGACCACAACTTCCTTCAGCATATCATCTCTCTCTTTTGTGTGAGCTTGTATAGCTAAGATTGGGGCCACCGTGTGGTGTAGCTTTGACATCTCTTCATAGACCATCGCCATGGCTTCCCCGAGGGTCTCTGCCTCTCCTTTGATTGCTGCCTAGAATTCTGTTGTGTTGGAGTGAATTAAACAGAGGGCCGCATTCTCTTCTTCTGCTCTCTTTCTCTCCTTCTCTACTCTAGAGGCCCTTTGCTCTGATGCGTAAAGCCTATTATGAAGGTATGTGATCTAAAGTCACCCTAGCCGAGGCAATCATGTTAGGATTCACAGTGGTGTCAGACACAATCTCCTTGGTTGTGGTGACTGATAAGGGCTCCTTTGGGTTTCTAGAATAATACGTTTTCCTCTCCTACATGATTTTGAGGCGAACTTGGTCGAAGGTGAGCTTAGTGAGATCTAGGACTTCTTCTTCTTTCTCCTTTCAGAAGGCTAGATCTTGTAAGGGAAGGTACCCTCCAGTGAGGGGAGTAGAAGGAGGAACATCTAATAGGGTGATGAGCCCCAAAATTGAGTAACTTATTGGGCTCATTTTGCCTAACTGTTCTTTGTCAATCCACCATTTTTCATAGTTTATGCATGTTTTTTGAGTATATTTATGTTATTTGAACGAATGAGGATAGTCACTTGACCAAGAAGGCTAACACGTGGTTAATGCAGATTTTTGGACAAATTTTGGACCAAGGCCAAGCAATTATGAGCCAATGATAGCCAAGCATGAAGGAACAAGGGTGAGGATTTGTAGGAAGGGTGTCCACTGCATTAAATGGCCCCTTCCTCGAAATCTCCACCCTCAGCTCGGAGTTTAGCGGGCCACTGAAAAGGATTCCCAAGGGCAACCGAGCAGTCTTGTGCAAAGTGACTGATCACTGGCAGTTTGAGCAGCCGAGCCCCTTGAGTTAAGGAGGGTTGTTGGAGACCCTCGTAGTGCATAAATATGAAGGCTTCCAGCCTTCGTACGTTACTTTTTGAACTGTTGTATTTTTCACTATATTGATGTTATTTTCTCAACTCATTTTGTAGTTGTTGTTGTACAACTTTCTTTCTGACATAGTTATTTTTGAGTAATGGAAAGCAGATTTATTTGGCATCAGTTCTGAGTTTTTCTTAGGAGCCTATAGCTCTTGGGGTTGGGCCCAACCCAAGTTCCAAGGCTTCCTTTGTGTACTGCTATTTGATTTTTATGTCTTTGCAAAATAATTTCTGTTAAGTAGATTAAGATCTTGCTGGTTACCTAGGTCATTTTTGATGATTAAAAAGGCTTTTCATGTTCAAATTGATTTGATAGTTTAATAACAGAGAAGATCTTCATAAAAAGGCTATCAAGCACCTCCGATCTCACCTCTCCCTCAGTGCGACCATGAGCTGGGACCAAAGTGACCTTGCTGCCACCAAAAACACTGTCTTTGCTCCATCATGCAATTATTAGTGTTAGATTCTCATTTGCAAAAGTTGATACCAGTTGTGGTTACATGCTTAGGTTCATGATTGCTTAGTTGCATAGTTATTTCACATGATTTCGTTGCAAATAAATTTCTGTTCATTTTCTTTGCTGTTGTCTAGGTCAGATTAGGTTAAAGTAACTAGGTCCTTGATTTTCCGAGTCTTTGTTTGTTCAGTTTGAAAAATAACTTGCAGAGCACCTCTAATACTTCTCTATCTGCTCGTACTCCATCAATCCCACCTGTTCCATCCTCTTACCCAGATTCTTGCCTTATGTTTGCCACATTCGCTCACTTTGCCCCAATTCCCATATTTTTGTTCAACATTGCTCTACTCCTCCTTGAACAAATCCAACCATCCTCACCGTTACTCAGCTCCATCCACCAAGTCCTAGACCTCCTCACACCCTTCTCTCACCTCCATACCCACTTATTCACCTTTCTTCATCCATCAACCCTCCAAAATCCCCTTTCTGAACATCCTGTAGAAATTCCAGAACATCCTGTAGAACCCCTGCAGACTTCCTGTAGAAGCTCACGAAAGCGGTTTCTTG
>APFE031378989.1:7065-29066 GCA_000404065.3 Pinus taeda
CCCCGGCTGGAGGGTCCGGGGGCCAGCGGTCCCCCAGCGGGGGCTCGGGGGCAGCGCCCCCAAAGATAAAAACAGATGTAAATTTGCCTTGTAAAAGTATAGTAATTTCTAGTCAATCTGGGCCTTTCATTACGCAGATGATCTGACGGTAGAACTTATGTTTGGTTTAGGGTTTTTTGCCCTAGAAGGCAACCCCTCTCTTTGTATGAGGGCATTGTAATTGAGGCTGTGAGATAGATGTGTATTCTGTGTGAGCGAGAAACAGAGAGGTGAGACTGTGAGAGAAAACAGAGGATATTACAGCGGATTTGTTGTAGGTTGTGTCTCTTCATTTTGCTGGATAATAGAAAGGAAGGAATGGTTGTTCGAGGTGGACGTAGCCCAAACTGGGTGAACCACGTATATCTGTGTCTCTCTTGTTTTGTGCGTTTTCTGTGTTTATATTTCTGCAATATTTTATGTGTTCCATTGCTCCGTAATATTTATTTTTCTAACATCTTCAAGGTGCTGAACTAAATTATTCAGAAGTTGAAAAACAAGCCTTTGATGTTTACAAAGTTGTCAAACATTACAGACCCTTCCTTTTAAAAGCCCATACAAAAGTTATAGTTCCTTTTTCTGCAGTAAGGCAATTACTAATCCAAAGGGAATTAGGAGAAAAAAGGGCAATTGGGTCACAACACTACAAGAATATGACTTGGAAATCAAGCCAGCAAAGATTGTTAGGGGCCAAGGTTTTTGCAGGTTATTAGCAGGAGCATCCAACATTCAAGAATCAGGTGATACAGAACATACTGAAGAAATCAATCAGATAAGTATCACTGATCTTGAATCACAATATGCAGACTTGATCTTCTATTTGAAAAATGGATATGCACCTCCTAATCTTTCTTATAAAAACAAACGTGCCATTAGATTAAAAGAAAAAAACTTCATAATTGTTGATAATGTACTTTTTAGGCAACATTATGATTCAATTTTATTAAGATGCCTAGAAAAACCTGAAGCACAAAAGGTTTTGCAGGAGCTACATGATGGACCAGCAGGAGGACATTTTGGAGCTGATACAACAGCCCACAAAATCATTCATGCTGGATATTATTGGCCCACTCTATTCATAGATACTCACGAATATGTAAGGAAATGCCGAAGTTGTTAAATCTCCAATGGAAGACAAAGAAAACTAGCTTTCCCTTTGCAACCAGTCAACATTGATCAACCTTTCAAGCAATGGGGATTGGATATCATTGGGGAAATAACTCCACAGTCCTCCAAACAACATAATATATCCTTACTGCTACTGATTACTTGACTAAGTGGGTTGAAGCAATTCCTTTAAAGACAACAAAATCTGAAGTAATTATAGAGTTTATAGATCAATTCATCATTACCAGGTTTGGTGTCCCAAATGCTCTTGTTTTCGATAATGCATCTAATTTCTATGGAAATTCTATGTTTGAGTTCAATATTAAAAGAGGATTTAAATTGAAATATTCTGCAAATTACTATCCTCAGGGTAACGGTTTAGCAGAATCTACCAATAAAAATCTAGTCAAAATTATTAAGCGGACTATTGAGCAGAATCATAAAAACTGGAATAAATCTTTGATATTTGCACTATGGGCTGATAGAATAACGCAGAAGGCTTCCATAGGTACTTCTCCATTCAATATTTTATATGGGAAAGAAGCAGTTCTACCAACGAATCTATTGCTTCCTTCTCTAACCCTAGTTCAGTTTATTGAAGAAATCCCACCTTCTTCTATTCAACTTAGACATGATCAAATCTTAAAATTAGAAGAAGAAAGAGAAAAGGCCAAAATTACTCATGCAAAACATCAACAAATCATTAAGTCATCTTTTGATTCAACTTCATCCAGTTCAAAACAATTACAAGTTGGTGATCTAGTTCTGAAATGGGACAACACACATGAGGATAAAGGAAAACACACTAAGTTCCAGAAAATGTGGCTTGGACCATTTCAGATCAACGAGAAGATAGGCCATTCTATGTTCATATTACAAGATCTATCAGGAAAGAGGAATTCTCTTCCTGTTAATGGCCTCATCTTAAAGAAATTCTTCAATTGAGGAGGTAACCCCTTCTCCTTTTGTAAATATTCAAATTTCAGCAGAATTTGTAGTTTTTAGAATTATTAGGAAGTAAAGTTGTAAGATATCTCCCATTGGCCTTTGCTGTATTGAAAAAGTTGCTCAAAATAAGTAGTTTTGATATTTACTTTGAAAATAGAAGCCTTAAACAAAATGACAATTTCTAGGAAATTAGGTATATTCACATTCTGAAACCCCATTTCATTTTTGTGAAATCTTCTCAAGATTTAGAAGTACTGTAAATCATTTTAATGTTTTCAAAATGGCCACAAAATTTTTATCAATATCAAATCAAAGACTAATTCAATCTTAGCATCTTCAACTCTTACCTTGTCATCCATACTCTCTTAAGGAGAAAATTGTCCATCCCATTCATCAAAGTTTATGATTACTCAGAGTGTAATTCTAAAAATATTTGATGTAAAAGATAAGGGGTCTTATTACAAGCCTACTTACCATGATCATTTGGAAATAATTTAACCGGCATTACCAACACTGCATACCAAAATAGGGTAATGGCTTATAATCATAAGACAAGGGGTCTCATCACGAGCCAACTTGTTCGGTTAGATTACAACCAGTGAATGGCATTGTCAAACAGTTGGCCACCAAGCCAGGACAATGGCTTTTTATTTTACTAAATAATAGAAAAGAAAAGGAAATACAAAATATGAAAGCATATTTTTGGATTCATTCTTTTAATCATACTCTGAAATGGATGAGATAATGGACAATCAAATGGTTAAAAGGTATCCCTGTCGAAACTATGAACGTTTGCTGGCAGCAGTGGCTCTACCTATGACAAAGGAGTCATTAAAAGGGCTAAGTTGGAAAGGTTCTTTGTTTTATCATTATCAACCAATATAGGCCAATTTAAAACTTAGAATGTATTTAATTTTAACAAGAGAAGAAATTAGCAAAAATAGCTCTTATTAGATTTAGAATGTATGTATACCTAGTTGTATTAGAATTTTCCTCTTTGATAAGATTTCTATACAAAGAAAGTCTAAGTATTTCAATATTTCTCAGATATAACTGTTTCTCCCAACGAATCGCCAATTGTTGTGTTGTACAACAACCCCCCATTTCATAAAATTTTACCTTCAAATTATAATATGAAATGGGTCCCTTTTAGATTTATGAATAAAATTGGTATCAACTTATCATTCCTCAAAAGGTCTGAAAAGAAACAAAACATTATAAACCTTTTGAGTCAACATAAATCGGTCTTATAATAATAAATGAATAATTCTTTATTATTGCGATAAAGCGATCGCAAGATCGCATATCGAAATAACAAAGGATGCATAACAAAAAGACCCATTGGATTTCCCCGATGCAACAAGCGCGAATAACTATTAGATATCGGGAAAGGTAAGCAATCGTAATAAAAGACCCTCTCTCTATGCTGCAATGCGATATCGCTATCGACGATCGGGTATTATAACATGCATGCAACAAAAGGCTCCCTTCTAAGAACTCCTGATGCGAATTAGCTTTATCGCTATCGGCGATCGGGGATTTCGCAATGACACAAATATAACTACTCAAGCATTCCTCCGATCTCCAATTGCGATAAAGCTAAGCACGGATTTCAAAAAGGATTGTAAAGGCTTGGGTATATTATGTTAAATTATTACTAAAAGCCTTTCTATTCCCGATATTGATTCACTTGTGACCAACTACCAAAAAATCAAAGCCAAGCTAAAATGAATTATTCGGCGAATAAACGATATGATGAGCATTTAAATGATTGACAGGTTTAAATGGCCAATTAATGGAGTAGTTATGCCAAAATCTCTTCAGAGATTGTATCCGCGACAGTACTATTTTAATCCTCCATTATTCATTGATTGATATAATTCTTTCATACTTGGTTTGCACCACCTATTCTCTGCATTACGTTCATTTTATCTCCTATGCAGAGCTCCTCTGAAGCAAAAAATTTAGGCCAAATGGGGAAGAAATCTAAAAATTTTGGAACAGCTTCAGCTTCCACAGTAACAGGACAATATACCGCCGATCTGGGACCAAGTAAAAAAGGATTGATCTTAGACACTACATGTCTTGGTCTCGGTAATACTAGTTGGCAGAGCATCTATAATCTAGTTGAAGCCAAAGAGCCTCAAGAAGTATCAGTATAAGCTACAGCAAGTTCGAACCGAAATTCCGAGGCTACCCTAAAGGATTTAGTCGATTCTTACTTACACCGGATAGCGGCTCGAGAGCAAATTCTTCCATACACAGATGTAGTAAGGTGGGCAGTTGAGGAAATCCCGATTACAAATAGAACATTTTGTATAGTCAATGGGAGAGTGTTCGGTTCGTTTCAACCCAATGATTTGAGACAAATGTACCATTTTCCTGAACCAGAGAAGAAGTATAACAAAGCATTTATGGAGAAGTTCAGAGATGAAAATGAAATTGAATCAGCACCTATACGGGAATGGAGACAGAACCCCGCAAAACACAAGCATGAGTCCTCGGGTAAGTACTCTGTCGATTCCTTATGTTCTCCTTATTGTTACGCTGGAGCGATGATGTGTAGGATTTGGGGGTTGCATGATTCCTCAAAATTATCAATAGAGATGGTACCCTTAATGGAAGCAGCAGTCAGTAGCGAAATAATGGATTGGGGAAATATATTATCTGATAAGTTAGCAACTGCTATTTTTGAGTTCAGAAATAAAACCCGCGTTACTGATAGGTTTATTCCTCCATTTTATTTTAGTGCCTACATCTTAGATACTCTTTGTTTTAACTCCAAATTTCTTGTGTTGGGGTGGAGATGGACTCCACAGGACCCCATGCCGATTCATATCTATCACCAGAAGTTGTGGAAAGCCCATTATAAAGACCACCTATATCAAGTTTGCAATGGATTTATGTTGCCCATTTACTATGCAATTTTTGACAAGCCTGTTCCTAAGATTTCCTCACAAGCAGAGATTGATTTGACAACCTTTGGAAACTAGTTTGGAGAAGATAAATTTACATATATAAGAGTTTTCGGCAGCCATGCCAGGCCTCATGTTCTCCCCTTGTACATACTCGGCAAACTATTGGCTAGATAAATAGCATATCAGCTTACGACCACAGGAGCAACTAAGACTCTGAGGAATTCAAAGAAGCAAGTTTGGCCTCCTTTTCCTCTAAAGTGTGGTGTTTACACTCTGCATGACTATAAGCATGCAGATAAATAAGCAGAGAAGATAAATATACTGAATCTCGCCACTCTTCCTAATAAACGATTTGATCCAAGGAAAATCATCTATAATGTACTGGATCAGGCAAAAATCACTAAGTTTGAACATAAAGAAGATGAGTTTGATGACCTATTTTCTTCGGCGGAGTCATTATTTCAGGTTCAAACACTAGAAAAAATGAGATATCACGACAACGGGTTAGTGGAATTTAACAAAATCAGAGAGCAGAGGTTGCAAACTGTGCCTCTAGATTTACTAGCTACTACCCCGATGACACAATCAAGCGAGCCTGAACAACGACTTACCAATGAACCTCCTGCTACATCATAAATTTTTGAAGAAGTCCAAAGAAAAGAGCAGGAGGAACTCCAGAGGAAAGAGCAGGAATAAGTACAGAGGAAAGAACAAGAGGAAGCGCGAAGGAAAGAGCAAGAGAAAATACATGAGGAGGAACAGAAAAAGGAGCAGGATAAGAGCAGCAAGGATGTGAATGTCGATACCCAGATTGACCCGAGATTGCTCCAAGAATGGCAGCAATTCGACTCAATCATAAGCAATTTGGAAAGCTCAAAAGATATCGATACATCCAAAGTGACATATACACAGGATACAACGTCAAAAAAGGTTCCAAGCGAAGGAACCAGTGGCCTACCCCCTAGTACAGACTTAGAAATAATTTCAAAAGATCCTTCGGATCAAATCATTTTGAAAGTGGAGGATATACCTCCATTGGATGTCTTTTACAGCCCAAAACATAGGGTTGTAGTAAAGCGACAGCGGAAAAGGAGAAGGATTGATCAACCTTTCCTATTCCCCAAACAAATAGAGACAACCAACATAGTTTGAAAGGAGGAGTTTGATAACTCCGATGACCTAACAAAGTTGTCCCAGTATGCCGGAGCCTATTCGGCGGCCACCATGGACAAGGCATCGGAAGTGAGTAATTTGCTAAAAGAAAAAGACCATGCAATCATTTTGTTACAAACACAGCTATCAGAGGCACAATAGAAAGCAGAACAATTAGAACGACAATTGTCAACTCAGCAGCAGTTAAATAATCAACTGAACAAGTAGCTACTAGAAGAGAAACAAAGGGTAGATTCAAGCGTGATTCAAAGGTAGAAAGAATTATCGGAAGCATTGGAAAAATTGAAGACGATGAATGAACTAATGGTAAAGACAAAATATGAGCAAATTACTCAATTACCACTTCAAATAGAGAAGTTCAAGAGTCTTCCGCAGCCTGCCGATTTTAGGGCAGAAGCACTACAGATTAATAAGGCACTGGTAACACAAATAATATTATTGTGTCATAAAATTTCTCAAGTTGAGCCCCTGTGTGACATAACAACATCAATAATCGATAAATCAGTCGATGCTAGACAAGACTTAGAGCAGGCCAATGAGACCTTAACAGATTTTCTTACTTGGCAGGACACTAGTGAGGGACAGATAGCAAATTTGCCTAAAATCCTAGAATCACATAAAGAAATCCTATTCTTGGAATGGAAGTCCCAATTGATGAAGGCAAAGAGAACAGTTTCTAGATGCAAATTATCCACAAGTAATTTGATTGAATTAATTAACAATACTCTCTATTTATCTAATATGATCTCTCAATGCATACCAGGTAAATTTCTATCGGCTAAAGCATTGGAGCAATCATGTTATCAAGAGCTAGAAAAGAATGGGAGGTCGATTACAGGAATTCAAAGTTTAACTTGGGACACCTATTGGTTGTTCCTAGTAAAACCATACAGCTAGAGAGCTGCCCTCAAGTGTCTAACAGATGCAATCGGGTGTATCATTCCCGATATACACGATGCCACATATTCAGCTCAGCTCAATTCTCATCTCAGCCACCCTCAAGAAGTGGAACCGATGCTAGTGATATGCCAACTCAAATCAAAGGGAAAACAACCAGAGTGATGAATCATGCTGCCGACTACCAAATTGTTGTGGAGGAGATATTCAAGATCAAGTTATACCAATTAAATAGCATTTTAATTTTATATTTAGTTAGTTTAATTAAGTATTTATAGACCCTTTCATGCATTTAGAAAGGGTCCTGAGTTTTTGTATATGACTTAAACCTAAAGTTGCACTACTGTACTTTAGGTATATTTTTTTATAAAGACTGGGCCAATTATTCCAATTTTTGACAATGAAGCTTTTAAGTGGATGTGCACTACTGCCTTTATTTAAAAGTATCTCTGAGTTGAAAGAAGGAATTCGAATTGCGATTGATGTTGGGAATGATTTGTAGCTCATATGGTACTACTATCTATGTCTGAATTCATTCTTTTTATGTGAATTTTTATTTGATTACTCTTGCTATTATTGAATATATGTATGTGTTTCAACAACATTCTTTATACTTTCCGCTATTGGATGTTTACATGATGCTTTTCTTTTAGTCATACATGTATCAGTAATATATAAAAGACAAGTGTAACAATATTTTATTAATTACTTTGTTCAATTATTTGAACAAAAAAATTATTATATGAATGAATGTCTATGTTTATCAAATAGAGTCATCTATATGCTTATTTATAAACAAAGATCATCAAACGTTTCACTTAAGAATAGAAATTTCCCATGATAGAATAGTTATTTGTATTTTTGCTTTTTAGATTAAGTCATCCATCCATTATCACTTATTAGAAAACCAGTCACTCATCCATCCCCTTTTTATTCATCATTGGGATACTGGTCCCATTATATCCAGTCAGAGCCACCATCCCAAACGGAAAAGGAGCTGCATTAAGGTCCAGACCGGGTGGTTTTCCCTTATGTTGATGCAACGATTTTCGAGGCATCAACATACCCCAACCTTAACTTTTGCTAGTCATGAGCTCTACGGATTTTCCTTTCTAGGAGCTCCTATTTTAACTTCTCCCATGACATCTCCATATGTATTTTTGTCTAATCTTCTTTGGTTTTCAAGGGTTGGACACATAAATGTTCCTTCGTCTTGTTTGAAAAAATTGGCCACCTTATATGCACCCCTCCTCGAATATCTAAAAATCATATAAATTGTATATGGAAAAGTTCAATAAATAGTTATATTGCATGAATGCAGTGAATTGTCTCATCTTTATTATGTTGTTCCTTTTATCATAGACATATGGCTCTTTATGATAATGAAAATGATCTTCCTCATAAATTTTCTCATTTTTATTGTATGGTCCTTCTAACATAAACATTATGCTCTTTACGAGAATAAAAATGACACCTACATATTCAGTGGTAATATTATTTATATATATTGATTATAATAAGTTTATGTTTAAAAATATTTGGTAATAGTATTTTTAAGATTATTATAATAGAAATGATAATAATAAATGATAAATGTTTTGATGCAATTTTCACTTTTGGTGTTGAAGTTATATTTCATTAATTTTTTGTATATCAATATCTTAAATTTATAATTAGAAAACACTAGTATTTTGTTGTAAATATTATTGAAGAATTTGTATTTAAAAATAGTACATTATATTTATCTTTAAAGTAAATTTAGTTCTTATAAGAAAGTAGGCTTTAGGAATAATCTTGCATTTTGACTCTTATTAGTTTAGCTTTGACTTATGAAAAACCTAATGTGTAAATTTAGAAATAAATAAAGTATTTTTTATTATAACTTAAAAAAATAATTTGTAAACATTAATTAATGTCATTCCCAATGTCACCTATAAACTCTACCATCAACATATTTTACAGTTTGACACCATATCATATTTATAGGTATTTACAAATGCAAAACCCATGTTTTAAAATTATGTTTGTTTACTAAATTTGAATTCTGCATACTAATAAACGAAGATGGAATACGATATGTACATGATTATGTATACATCAATATTAATTAGTGTTGTGTCATGCTACATCTTATGTCCAATTTGCTTGCTTTTAAACAAAATATGTGTTGTTATTATTAGCATAGTAGAGAGAGTGGATGGTATGCTGGATGTTAAATCGATTATATTATTTTATATAGCAATGGAGGAGGCCCAGTGTCTGTTAAGCATAACCATGACAACTGGGCCAATCTAAGTCCCTATGTGAGCTTACAACTCATCCTAGCTTGTTCATAGGGAAATAAAGCATTGAAAAAGACCAACTCTCACACACCTCCTTAAGCGAAACATAGGGAGTAAATAATGAAGAAAGAAAACAAATAATGGGTCCCAACAATGAGGTCTGCTTAGTTTCCCATCTACAACCTCTCATAAGCAGAGAAAGAGAGAAAAACCATAGGAAACAATCCCCCCCAAAAGAAGGAAAGATGTTAGTGCTCAAATTATCATCGACCTGAAATTATACATCCCACAACGATCCACTAAATGGTAAGAGCAGAGGCTCACTCCAATAAAGAAGTACAAAATGTTGAAGTAACAATACTCTCAAGATGAGAGGCATGAAACCTCAATGAGGTTGGTCGATCTCTGAAGTAGAAACGTTGTAGAGGCACAAGGGTGCCAAATGCTATCAACTTTCCAAAAGAGCTTAAGAGAAAATAGGTGTCAACAAAGAACCAAGACAAAGGCTTTAAACAAAAGCAACACCATAAACCAACAAACAAATAATGAGTAATATAAATATGGAAAACTCAGCTCAAACATTGTACAAAAATACTCTTGAAGTTGTCTGAACACCATCACCATCACACTGATCAAACAAAATAACATTAGGGGAATTTTGAGGTCTTAAAGGGTCCCCTAAGAAAAATATACAACCAAAATATACTTTATAAGAACCAATAGGATTCAAGATGATGATGTCAACCATGGGGGATGATTCACCATTTTTGGAGTAAAAAGGTAAAATGATAAAAAATAAAAAAATACTTTTTCAACTTGCATTTTCAACTTATCTCCCTAAGGTTTTACTAAAATTTCGAGTAGGAGTACTCATTGGATGCAGAATTTCATTCTTCATCCAAGGAGTACCCATGTTGCATACTTTTGATGACTCGTGCTACATGAAAAATGAGAAATATATGAAAAACGTGATTGCAAACACGTTTTTCATGTATTTCTCATTTTTCGTGTAGCAGGGTCCATCGAAAGAATGCAACATAGGTACTCCTTGGATGAGGAATAAAATTATGCATTCAAAAAGTGTTGCCTTTTGAAATTTGAGTAAACCCATAGGAGGATAAGTTGAAAAAATAATAGTTTCTTTTTTCCCTCTAAAATTTGATGATGTAATCTAATATTATTTTATTATTTCCACTATTATTTTATAATTTCCTTAGGAGGCCCATTTTAGATCTCAAAATTCCCCTAATGAATGACAATAGTGAACATATCAATGAAAATAGTATATGTCACCATCTAACTTCCCCCCTTAAAACACAATTGAGGGTACAATGGCAATCAACAACGAACAATTAAGAACTCTGTATGAAAGCACAAAGCGCAATTGATGCAATAAAACTAAATGAATTTTGTAAACATTGGTTCAAGTGATGCCATGACCATCTATCATTCTATGCACATAGAATATTGATAGTTGGCACTGGTCCATTATTCATTCTCTCATGTCTCTTTTTTAACAATTTGAATGTGGAACTGCTATGTTACCAAGAATGTTGGTGTCGAGATGATTTCCTTTGACCCTGAGGAGGTTGACATGCTTCAATTTTTTTTTTTCTAGACTCAAAGCTAGATGTAGAAACTCTATTATCTAGAATGACAATTCCAATCATATTATTGGTCTAATTATCACAATGAGTAGGAGGATTTTCTTCTAGCACCTCAGTTTAAATTTCTCTAACAATAAATGACACCTCTATAGTCTCAATTGAGCTAGATGTAAATGATGAGGTAGAAGAAATATCATATCAAATACCTACTTTTGATGTCCGCATTGTAGGGTTAATATGAACAATAATTTCCTTTACATTCTTCCGAGGTCCTCCTCCAATATATCCCATTATGCACAACAATAGAGACTCAATTCTGGTAGTATGTCTTTCAAAATTGGGTGCAACAAAATCACATGAAGAGTCATGATCATCAACATCAGGCTTCTAACAATCAACATCATGAAGCGTGGAAGAAGGTGAACTTGGCACTCAACATCAAATGTTTCCATCTCAACATTTCGAAGACAACTAACTTCCAATTCAATTTGTTTCTTAGACTCTTGCAACTTTTAAATAACCTCATCCTTCTCAATTAAACATTGTTTCAAAATTTGATATTGTTCCAATGTTGTTTCTTTTAACAAATAACCTCCATAACATATTGCTCCTCCAACATGCAAAGTTTCTTCTTCAAATTTTTAGCTTTTGAGTTTGAAAAAGATTCAACTTCCTCCTCCAAGTCATTAAGGAGGTCAATCTTCTCTTGAAATTCGTTTGCAGACATCTGAAAATATGTTCCCATGGTTGATTCCAAATATTCAACCCATTAATTTTCTCATTTATTGAAGTTTGCAACATAATTTTAAGTGTTGCATTCTTTGTTTTCAAAATAGCTACCATTGGTTGCAATTGAATGACCTCTTTATAAATTTCATCTGTTGTCTTCTTCTCACAAAGCTCTTGCAACCTTTTAACCATCTTGAAAAGACAATTTTGGAAAATGTGTTTCCACTAGGAATAAAATTGCTACAAAACAAGGTTGATGATGAGAAAAACAACAAAATATTTACACTTCTAATCACCATGGAAACAAGACCAATTCAACTATGTTTGCATGACTAGCCAATATACAAACATTTCATAAACATGAACCAAGAAACACCAAATAAACATATGTTGGTGTTAGAGTTCCAATAAAAAAATTATTGAAACTTGTAATCTTATGTAGCGATGTTATCAGTTGTGTTGTCAGTCGTATCCTTATATTTTGAGTTCTAGAAGGCTCTATTGTTCCTATAAATTTGTTTCATGTATAACACATTTTATCAAGTAATGAAGTGTGATTTCTTTGTTCTTCACCTTGTGATCTCTTGGTAAAAGTATTGTGTAGCTTTGCAGTCTGATCCTTGGGTATTTTAATACTCTTTTAGTCACGTTTATCAAATGGAGTCTAAGTCAATGATCACTAAACATGGATTTCCTCCATATTTTATTCTTATTCTTTCCACAGGCACTTCTGGTTACCAGGTCCACCAATGCTTACTTCACTTCTATAGCTTGTTCCAATGATTTTGCCTATTACATTACATTCACACTTAGCTTTTCCTAGTTATCTGTAGGTTGAAGGTGTTGTAGTAATGGATGGCCAAAAACTCAGCATTTAGGATAATTTCACCAACGCAGGTTGCCCCTTACCTTCCTCCTCAACAACTATTTTCTGCAATTCACTTTCCAACCATTGAATAATTTACAGGATGGAAGCACATGAGATATTGTAGAAGATCAATATCATAATTATAAAGTAATTATCTTCATGCAATTGATCAATATTATGATTTTTGTTGTCACTATATTTTTTACAGGGTGGGAAAACCTATCATAACTCAATTGTCAAACTAGTAGTGATGAAAACCATCTATGGCTGCTATCCGCGAATGCAACCTCGCTCATCACCGTTATTCAAGGAAAACCACACCACTTGGAATAACCCACTGGTGGTCTGTAAGGGGGTAGAATTTCACTCATGCGAGATGTATTTGGGCCTTGGGTCATTAACATATTTCCTTATGTTCGAGGAAGAAGAGATCTTAGCCAAGCAAAGAAGCTTTAGGGCATACCCCAGTCCCATTGTTGCCACTAGATACCTTACATATTTTTCAAATCATGGATATGAAGGCATCTTTTTAAGCCCATGGTACCATCGCAAGAAAAATAATTAAGGGTGAGTGTTAAATAAATAAATAGGTTTGTTGATCAACACATATCTGCCCAAAGAGAGAAACAACCTAGATCCAACGCTAATATCTCATTCACTAATTCATGGATCATACCTCAAAGCAAGAAGAAAATGTCAGTGCCTTTTTTTTAGGAAACAAGCTAAGATAGGTGCCTTTATTTTAAAGAAACAAGCTATGAAAAAAGTGAATTTTCTAAGGAGGGAGCAGTGTGCATTGATGTTAATCCACTGTTGATGTGGACCAATACATAAGTAAGTAATGATTTTTCTCTGCATATTGCATCTTCCATTGACACCCATTTGACTTTTTTGACACTTTCAACAAATTTCACTCATAGAATTATAAGCTAGTCATGCGATGCCACTTGAAATAAACAAGTATTTGAGGAAACATGTTTGTTGGAATTCATTAATTGTACCAATTTTCGAAGAAAGCATTTGATATGCATTCACGATGTCAACAAAAATGAAATGACTAGTAAACATTCGAGTTGTCTTTAGTGAGTCTTTTTGGAAGCTTTTCTGGTGGATTTTTCCGGTCTAATTTCTCTAAAATATGACATGAATTTATTGAAATCAGAAGCTTGATGGGTAATCCCTACATAATCTAAGTTCCCTAGGGTTTTTTCAAGGTGTTGAATCCATATTTATAGTAAAAAAACCAATTTCAATAACAAAAATCAAGATTTCACCTCAAAATTGATTTGATTTAAACGGGAACGCGAAAAATTACAGAGATAACCATAAATATAGAGATGCACTAGAAATAATACTTCATTTCATTAATGTAAAATACTAAAATATGCTTACAAACAGAGATGGAAATAAACTAGCTCGGGCGATGGTATCTTATCTCTAAAGAGAGATGTGGCAGCTACATGCCTCTGAACTGTCTTACAATGAGGCTCAATGAACTATTTATTGTTGAGAAACAATGGAAAACACTAAACATCCAAAACCCTAACCCTAGAAGATGAAGTGCCAAACTATGGGCCTCGTTTGGGCAAAATACCTCAATAGAAATATCTATTTGAGGACTACAACTTTTGAGTGAGCAACATCGATACATGGACCCATGTTGCTCCCATTTTCCCAAAATCAAATCTCGTATGTCATTTAGGGCCTCAAAATGGCTTCGGAAGTTTAGGACCTAAAAAACTGCTAAAAATAGTAAATTGTGCTACAATTAAGGAAACTAAAAAAATGAAAGAAACAATGGTGGGGGTCCAGGTGGAATTGGTGGGTGACCACCAATATCCACCTGGATCATTCCTCCCCCTTAGGAGGCAATGGTACCCATTGCGTTGAGTTCCTCCATGAGATGAGGAAGCTTCTGTTGAACTTGGTCCCTGGTGAGCCACATGCCCTGGTCAAAGAGTTGGCCTGCTTTGACAACGCGATACAGTTGGATCTTCTACTCGTGAGTGTGCTTGATTTGCATGTCCATGATCCAATCAGTTGCAGCTTATTCCATGCAATCTGGATTTAACTCTCTTGGTGTGAGTTGTTCTACAATGTCGCATGTGTCTAGTAATGGTGGAAAGTATGGCCAAAGGTGGTCCACATTGAACACTGGGTGCAGGGCAAGGAATGGGGGAATGCTGAGCTCAAATGAATTATCTCCCACAACCTTGGTAATGGTGTAAGGACCATATCAGAGTGGCTTGAGTTTCTGATAGGCTCCGATAAGGTGTTCCTTTTGCAAATGCAACCAAACTTTTTCACCCACCTGAAACTTGTGTGGAACCCGATGTTGATCATGTGACTGCTTATACTTGGCATTTGATTTCTCCAGAATGTCATGGACCTGCTGGCGAATATGTTGGATGTGCTCCATGAAGTTATTTGCCTTATCTATTTTTGACTGATCTTGAGCCAAATCTGCCCGAGTAGTTGCAAATGGCATGGCCACATCAATGGGACATAGTGGCTGGAATCCCAAGTCCACCTAAAAAAGGATGTGGCTAGTTGAGCTATGGAGAGCCCAGTTATAGTTGTGATGAACATAGGGGAGGCTCTCATCCCATGTGCGTGGATGATTTGGGTTGTACATGCGCAGAATATGTACGATCATCTTGTTGACAACCTCTGTCTGGCCATCAGTTTGGGGATGGAAGGTTGTGGAATTAGTGAGTTTGGTGTCCAACATCGACCAGAGATTGGACCAAAATTTACTGAGGAACCTATTGTCCTGGTTTGTGATGATAGACTATGGGATCCCAAAGTGTACCCACACTCGTTCAAAGAAGAGTTTAGCAGCGGCTTCTACTATGATATTCTTCTTGAAAAATGCCATAATGGCCATCTTCGAGAACTTGTCGATGAACACAAAAACACAGTCATTTCCATGCTTAGTAGAAGGAAGGTCTGACATGTAATCCATGGAGATGGATTCCCAAGGTTGACTAGGGGTAGGTAATGGAGTATAGAGGCCTTGCTTCTTGATGGTCAGTTTGGTAATGGTGCAGGCAGTGCAGGATCTGATGTACTTCCTGACATCCTGTTGAAGATTCGGCCAATAGAAATACTTCTACAGTACTGCTATTGTTTTCTTGACCCCGAAATTCCCAGCAGCTCGACTGTAGTGTGCTTCCTAAATCATCTTGGCATGCTCGCTTGAAGGAACATAAAGGTGACCTAGGTGGCATAACATGGAATCTTGGAGGTGAAAATATGGAACATGCTGACCCTCCAAGAGTGGCTGGTATGTGTGGTCGAGTTTTGGGTCGCTTTTGTAGAGAAGTGGCCAATCAGAAGTCTCGTGCCCACAAGAGTTGAGCACGGTGGTTAATGCCATGATCGGTGGTCTACTGAGGCAATCTGAAACATTATTGGTGTTGCCCTTCTTATACTTGATATTCAAATGGAACTGTTGCAGTTATATGGACCACTTCTATTGGTGATCATTCTGCATCTTCCCTTGCATCTGTATGAACTACAGGGGCTGGTGGTCTGTGTGGATGACCCTTTCCTTCCCCAAAATGTAATGCTTCCATTGTTGACAGGCCTGCACAATGGAATACAACTCTTTGCCATAAGTGGGATACTTCTAGAATGTGTCTAAAAGTGTCTCACTGTGATATGCCACTGGATGCTCGTGTTGAGTAAGGACTGCCCCAATAGCATATTCAGAGGCATCTATCTTGATCTCAAATGGTTGTTGCAAGTCTGGTAATGCGAGCACTAGTGCTGAGCAGAGGCAATGTTTCAACTCTGTGAATACCTTCTATTGAGATTCAGACCAAAATAATTTTTCTTTCACTCCTCCCTTGGTGACTTGACTCAAGGGCCAAATGATATGAGAAAATCCCAACATGAACCTATGGTAGAAGTTGGTAAGACCCAAAAATATGTGGAGCTCTGTTAGAGTGGTTGGAGATTGTCAATCCAGAATGACTTGGATCTTGGCTGGATCCCAATGCACCCCCCCGTTCATCAATAATGTATCCCAGATACTGAACTTGGGCCATGCCAAAAGTGCATTTCTCCAAATTGGCACATAACTTGTGTTGTCATAGTGTTTGGAGAACCTGGATGTGGTGGAGGTGCTCTTCCCAACTTTGGCTGAAGATTAGGATGTCATCCAAGTATACCACTACAAATGAGTTGGTGAATGGCACAAGATATCATCCATTAGCCTCATGAAGGTTGCAAGAGCATTCGTCAACCTGAAAGGCATAACCAACCATTCGAAAAGGCCCTCCTTGGATTTGAAGGTAGTCTTCCACACAACGGAGGGTTCGATTGGTACCTGGTGGTATCCTAACTTCAAATCAATCTTGCTGAAATATTTTCCCCCCTTTAGTTGGTCTAGAAGGTCATCAATCTATGGGATTGGGTACTGATTCCGAAAAATGATCTTGTTCAACACTTGATAGTCAATAAAAAGTCTCCAAGTCCCATCCTTCTTCTGTACCAAAAGAATCGAGCTCCCACTGGGCGATGAACTCGGTTAGATGTGACCTTTCTGTAACATCTCCTGAATCTGCCTCTTGATTTCATCATTCTTCAGAATGGAGTGGCAATAGATTGGTCCATTTGGTAGTGGCACACCTGGGGTTAGATCGATGGAGTGCTTGACTTGACAGTGCAAAGGAACCCCTGCGGGGAGGTGAAGATGTCCTTGTACTCCTCCACGACTTTGTCCATCTGTAGTTGTCATGTGGAGGGGCCTTGTCTGGAGGTCATGGCCACCATCTTCTTATTTCCTTGAGGGTGTATCATCAAGAAAACAAATTTCCCAGTTTTTGAAATGAGCTTACTACATTGTTTTGCAGTAACCAAAGAGATGGCGATAGGTGGTGCTACCTCCGATATCTTGTACAACTTATTTCCCAAAGTAACAATAATAGCACGATGCCTTGACTCATACACAACATGTCCCTTCCACAAGTATGGTTGGCCTAATAATACATCAAAAACATCAAGGGGAGCAACATCACACAATACCTCATCTATGAAGGGCTTGATGTTGTATGGAAGGCAACATTGTTGGCTCACGCAAAGATCTGATCCTTGGTGAAGCCAACTAATGGTGTACGGTTGTGGATGTGTTGTGCTCAGTAAGCCTAGCCACTTCTTGACCTCTACCAAAATGAGGTACTTTTGGCTCTTGTTGTCGATAATAAACTGTAGTGGGGAGACCTTGACCCACATGTGGGAGTGGAAGAGGTGCTCCTCCTCCTCTGGATCTTCAGGTTCCTCCTTCTGGATCTTCACGGTGGAAATAGTGGCATTGGGCTCTGCATCGATAATCTACTTCCCTTTGTCATTCCCATTATTAGGTTCTAACTCAAAGTCAGAACATGCATCTGATTTCGAAGACTTTAGCTCAGCCACTAGTGACTGCTTGACCCGACACTCACTTGCCTTGTGAGTGGAGTTATCATGGAATTCACACCACTTTCTTGTGTCCTTCTTTGGCTTCGTAGTGTTGTTCTTTTCTTGTGGATTTGGTGAGTTGTACTGGGCCACCTTACCTTGGCTTTGTCCTTTGTTCAGTGGTTTGGGGGTGCCTTTCCCTTTCTTTGGATTTGTAGATCGAAAGTCTCGGTTCTTCTATTTAAACTTTTGCTCGATCTTGACAGCGTATTGGTACGTCGTGTCGAATGAGGAGATGTCCAGGAAATCCATCTCATCCTGGATGTACCTGTGTAGTCAGTAGCGGTATTTGAGTACCAAATGCAGCTTAAAATCCTTGATACCTAACTTTGTGTGAAGGGTATGAAAAATATTGGTAAACTCTAGCACATCTTGGTCCCTTCCCTGTTGTAGCGTGGTCCACTTTATGTATTTATCCTCATAGCTTATGACTGGGTAGTACTGCTCCTTCATGGAATTTCAGAATGAATTCCAAGTGGGTGTGGTTGAAAAGAGTGAGGTTGTACTTTAATCCTCTGTTCGTAGTAGGTTTCCCACCAATCCTTGACGTGTGGGGTGGCTTTGAGAAGAGTGAAAGTAATCTTTTCCCGGCCAGAAAAATCATGAACATAAAATACCCTTCTAGTAGATTTAACAATTTATCTACAATGTTTGCATCTATCTGACCCTCAAATATGGGAATGTCAAAGTTAACTTGTACCTTAAAGGGTGTGGCGCTTCCATAGTAGTTGCTGGAAGTAGATGTGTCACCCCTAGGTAGCTGCTGAATCATCTGGGCAAAGTTTACCATCATCACGTTCCTTTGTCGCTCGAGGGCCTCTTTGAGCAAGATTTTGGTAGGATCTCCTGCCCCCTTGTCTTTATTTTTATCCTCCACCAGAGGCCATTGAGATTTGCATGGCTGGTCTTGTAAAGTTTCGACTAGTTCAAGCCCTAACTCCTTATATCCTGACCTCGTTGGGGACATGCAAAGAAAAACAAAGAAAGAGCAGACACTCTGATACTACTGGTCTGGATTTAAATGGGAACATAAAAAATTATAGAGAGAACCATAAATACAAAGATGCAATAGAAATAATACTTCATTTCATTAATGTAAAACACTGAAATATGCTTACAATTAGAGATGAAAATAAAGTAGCTCGAGCGATGGTAGCTTATCTCTAAGGAGAGGTGTGGAAGCTACATTCCTCTGAACTATCTTAAAATGAGGCTCGGTGGCCTATTTATTGTTTAGTAACAATGGAAAACCCTAAACATCCAAAAACCTAACCCTAGGAGATGAAGCGCCAAACTATGGACCCCATTTGGGTAAATTGGTACATCAACTTCCTGGGGTCGTAAATTTGGCATACGATCTTTGTTTAACACACACAATACCTCATTAGAAATATCTATCCAAGGAATACAACTTTTGAGTGAGCAACATTTGTCAATGGACCCATGTTGCTCCCCTATTTCCCAAGAAACGTCGTTTAGGGCCTCAAAACGGCTCTGGAAGTTCAGTACCCGAAAAACTGCTAAAAATAGTAATTTGTGCTACAATCAAGGAAACTGAAAAACTGAAAGAAACAATGGTGGGGGTCCAAATGGAATTGGCGGGTGGCCACCAATATCCACCTGGATAAAAAAAAATTCCGCCAGATTCTGACACCTAAAAGTCCAAAAAATCGCACTAAAGACAACTCTGTAAACATTTTTTGGAATTTGTTACTAGTATCCATTTCCCAAGAAAGCAATTACAAGCAACCCATGTACCCAATAACATAACATATTAATATATATTATTATTATTACTATCCAATTTTAAGGTCACAACCAAGCTAGACACCAAATTGATGTATGAGACCCCCTTGTTTGTGGGATAAGGAGGTGGATTATCCCATTTTAAGGTCACGGCCAAGCCATACGCCAAATTGGTGTATGAGACCCCCTTGTTTGTGGGATAAGGGACCCACCTCCGTGCAAAAAATTGACTACTATGTTTACAAAGGCATACACTGTACCCCCCCTCTAGTTTTGAATGTGTGACCTCTTACAAGGAAACACATGCTCTTAACCATTTGGCCCACTCAAATTGTATTTTATATCTATATATATAATAAAAATAATTTAGTTATGGCTATATATATATATGCATGTGAGTACTTTTATCAAAATATAATAAAAGGAATTCAATGATGGTAATACAAACCCAACATATTGTTTTTACTATTTTGATTATTGATAAACATAATATTCGTTTCCTTACAGAGTTTTTGAAAACGAACCCAAAAAGAAGTGTGTGTTAGTTTCCCTGTGAAAGAGCTTGTGAACCAAATGTGTTTTGATGAAAATTTGGTCGTATTTTATTTGTATTATACATTTTAGCATTTTAATTTCGCACAAGTTTCTGAGATTCCGCATGGATCTAAATTAAGCCTCGAATATCTCTGCTATTTTTGTTTTTATGTAAGGAGTTTCCTTTGGGAAGAACTCCCAAGGGCCACTTTGTACTCTTTTGTACCATCAAATGAAATGTTAAACAATTGAAAGTTCTTCCACCCTTAAATCTTGTTGTTTTAACTATCAACTGAATCTTGATTTGTGCAGTCGTTCAACTTGTTAATCTTTATTATAAAAATAAGCATATTTAGGTACTCAGCCAGTAAAGAATTCATCCTTCCTACTTTTAAAGTTCTTTAATGCGCCTTTTGACTTACTTTTGAAGAAAACCCCATTGGAGGCATTGTCAATGGGGCAATTGTTGCAAGTATAATTTCTGGTGCACGGTGTTGTTTCCCTAAAAAATGCATAGGATAGAAAACACTTGATTGAGTACGAAGGAAGCCAACTGAAGTTGAACACAACTGAATTGTGGTACAAGAATTCAAAATTGTCTTCAAATGGATCTTTTGTACTGTGTTTCAATGGAGGGACCAATACTTCTCGTAAGAACACTATCACAATGTACTATGACCAACAACGAGGTAAATGGAAATTGAATGAACTTAGAATCTATAATTATGAAACCCTCTTTCCCGATTCCATATTTGTCATGCACGGTGTTAGAAATCTGTATTTTTATGAGGTTGTAGAAGAAAATCACAAAGGTAACCAAAAACCAACTTTTGAAGCTGGGATTTAGCCTTTGCTAGCTTCAGAGAGGACTCTTTCTATAAGATTTAACTTTGTTGGATTGAATATTAGGCTAGTTATGAAGTTTGGGGTTTGATTTGTATTTGAATGGTTGGTTGATAACTAGATTACCATTAGCCTATGGAGTTTGTTACATAAAATATAGATTGACTGCAGTATCTACAAATAAATCTCACACAGCAGGGTAGCCAAACCAAATGGATTCTTTACGGTCTATGAAATGGAGAAGAAGAATAGATTTAAGGTTCACTTAAATATAGAGCATTGTTACCTGAATTCTATATTTAAATATCATAAGAAAACATACAAATTATTCATATTCGGGTGCAGAGTGTAGATTTAAATAAATCTCGCCCTTTACTTATCTATTGAATAATTCAAATTTGAAAAAATAAATGTGCTATAAACAAAGAAATATAAACACATAAGATGATAGATGCACTTCACCAATAACTTGAAACGAGAATCCTGTGAAAGAGCTTATGTATTACTGGTAAACCCACTGATGTTTCAACAATATACAATAGTGTTCTTCATACAAAAACCAACCCTTGATACTTCTGAAGATGAAGTATGTATAACTAACTTATTACAATGATATGACGGAAATTCAAACTGTCTGAAGTGGTGGCACTAAATTAGTGGAATAGTTGGTTTTCTAGAGCTCAAATTATGCATGTGCTGTAACGCTGAGCTGTGACCTCGAAACTTGTTATGAAACCAGCTCAAGAAAAGATAGAAAAGATAGATCAACGCCTTAGAATCCAGCCTCTTCGAGGGGGAAACCTCCTTTACATTACATAAATGAACAATTATTGGATGATTCAAATGA